>CM019234.1:631541-835598 GCA_009741485.1 Malurus cyaneus samueli | reverse complement strand
TGCAGGTGTCTCAGGGCCGCAGGAGGGTGTCATGTCAGGAGTGCCTGCATGGAGGGCCTGGAGTCACTTGTGCCATGGGCAGGGCTTGGGTCACTGCCATGGAGGGGTCACTGCCAGAGTCCAGCGCAGGTGTCACTCCATTCAGTCGCCATGGAGGGTGTCAAGCCATAGAGCATTTGGCAGTCTGTCACTGCCAAGGTCCAGGAGGGTGTCACTGCCATGGTCTGCATGGGGTCACTGCCATTAGGTCACCCAGGGCTGTACAGTCGGTCACGCCATAGTTACCAGGTGTCACTAGAAGGTCCATGGAGGTGTGTCACAGCCATGCAGGTGTCACTGCCATGGAGGGCTGTCACTGCCATGGAGGGGTCACTGCCATAGAAGGTGTCACAGCCATGTCAGGTGTCACAGCCATAGAAGCTGTTCACAGCCCCCTGTGTCCCCCAGACGGTCCCTGGAGAGGCAGCTGCGGGAGCTGAGGAGCGCTATGCCCTGGACGTGGCCGGCTACCAGGACACGGTGGCACTCTGGGGGGACACGCGCAGCCTCAAGGAGGAGGATGGCCCGGCACCTTGGAGGACTACCAGGACCTGCTCAAGGTCAAGCTGGCCCTCGACTCCGAGATCGCCACGTTACCGCAAGCTGCTGGAGGGCGAGAGAGCAGGTGACGGCTCCGTCCTGTCCCCTCACCCTGGACTGTGCCCCAAACCAACGCCCAAGTCTCGTGGTCTCTGGGGTGTCCAGCTGGGTTGGGGGAATCCTCCAGCCCTGCTGGCACAGCCCAGGGCAGCGACCTCATGACATCCCAATGTCCGTTGCCCTGCAGGATCACCATCCTTGCAGGCTTCTCCAACCTGCAGATGCGAGTAGGCTGTGAGGAGGGACAGCGCTTTGGGGTGGGTGGCACAAGCAGGGTGGCTTCAGGGGCTCTGTGGCAGGAGATGCCACTCAAACATCCCAGAGGATCAGGCAGTTTTCTCTGAAATCTCGAGGAGCCAGGACTCCAGGTATATCGCAGGGTGGAGGTGGAAGGTGCCATGGCCACATGCCCCAGGACTGAATGTGTCCCAAGGCAAATGATGTCCCCAGACTGATAATCATCAATCCTCAATAACAACTGCGTCCCCAGGCAACTCTGTCCTCAGTGCCAACGTGTCCCCAAGGACAACCCTGTCCCCAAGCCCAATCCCATCCACAAAGCCACCCATGTCCCTGTGGTCGACAACATCTCCAAGGGCAGAAATGTTCCCCAGTTGTCCCCACAGCCAACTGTGTCCCCAGGACTCATCAGATCCCACAGCCTGCCACATGCCCAAGGCCATCCTGTCCCTGAGGCTGGGTTGTGTCCTCTGTGCTGCGTGTCTCTCCTGGTTCAGGGTTTCCAGCAAATTTATTTGAGTGTGGAGGGACAGGCCCATCCCTGGGCAGGTGTCACTGCCTTGTCCTGCCCATGTTCCCCGAGACCAGACCCTGGCCACAAATCCGTGTCAGAAGCCCACGTAAGAGGGCATCGTGGTCAAAAACCGTGGAGCCCGAGATGGAAGGTGGGAAATCCTCCTTTGTGTCACCTCCCGCTTCACATCCCCAGCTCCCCACAGCGGTGTCCCCAAGGGCCACCATCCCTAACCCCTCGAAGCAGCCCAGGCAGAGCCAGTGATCCCAGAGCCCTGAGAGCACGGCGTGATTCTGGCTCTGGATCATGGATGGATGAGGAATGCAGCTCATAGCCAAACCGCCCTGTCCCCATCGCATGTCCTTGTCCCATCCCTGTCCTTGTCCCCAAGCTCTGATTGGCAGAGCCCGTTCCCGGGCTGACACTCCCTCTGCCTCCCCTCCAGGTGGCAGAGGAGTCCAAGCAGGAGCAACAAGGACGTGCCGTAGTCGGGGAGCCGCAGGAGACTGCAGCCCCGGAGCCTTCCGCCGGTCCCGTCCTGCTCCCCGGGAGACCGGGGCCGCTTCTGGTGGGGACACCTTCCTGCCGGGCACCCCTCGCCTCTCCCGCGTACCACGCCGTGTTTAGGAGCCGCTGGGCACCCGTTACGGAGCTGGCGGCCAGCAGAGCGCCCATCGGAGCGGGCGCACCCGGGCGGAGCGCGATGCCTCCCGCATTCCCGCAGCACGGGGTGCCGCTGGTTTGGGCTGCTCCGCCGCATCCTGGCGCTCCAGGGAGAGAATCCGTCCTGTTTCCATCCCCCAACACGATGGGGCCAAGAGCATCTCCCTGCTCCCACTCTCCACTCTCCAGAGGTGACCACCTGGATCTCCCCAGAGCATCGTTGGGTGGATGCAGGATGTGCCACGGTATCGGCGGAGAGAGGACATTTCCCTGTCAACCGTGAGCATTGTGCAATGAGCTCAGCTGGGGAAGGACATGGAGGTGAGGGGAGATGACGAAAGGCAGGAGGGAGGGAGATGGACAGGCAGGGGTGAAGGAAGAGAATGATGGAGACGACAGGGCAGGAGTGATGGGGAGGATGGAGAAGCAGGATGCTCAGGGTGGCACAAAAGGGAACCACTGAGGGTGTTCCAGGGGGTGCTGGGGTTATGGGACTCAACAGTGGCCTCAGGCTTCTCCTGGCCCACAGCCATGGGGCTGTCCACCACTGTGGTGTCTGCCACCAAGGTGTCCCCAACACTGGTGGCAAAACCAGTCCTGAGGGGCTCAGGTGAGGTGGAGACCCTTGGCCCTGTTGCCTGGGGAGTCCCATGCAGGTGCAATGGAAGGACAGGGGGCAGAGGAGGAGGGAGCAGGAAGGTGTCGGGGCCACCTGTGAGGGTCTCACAGCACCAGTGCCATCGGCAACCCACGGAGTGAGGGGAGCATTGTCACTTGGGATCACACTGGGAGCAGGGGCTGCACCATCACGAGCCCCTGCTCATACTGAGCTGAGTCACCCCCCCCGTGGGCATTCAGCGGTAGGAGTGGTGGAATCCCGTTTGTCCCTGGCTGCACATGGCCCCTGTCTCCCACCTGCCCTCCCCCAGACCAGCATCACACCCCCAGGCCACTGCCCAGCCCCGTCCCCACTTCGCTGTCAGCCACTGACCCCAACAGGACCTGCGCTGATTGTCCCTGGACAAGGGAGACAAAGGCCCAGCAAGCGCTTCCCGTGCCCTGCCAGCCTTTGGGGTGAGCCCTTGGTGCCTCCCCTTTCCCCTCTGTCCCCTGGCCCTGGGTCAGGGCTGAGCAGCTCCGCTCTGACTCCAGGAACACAAACACCCCGTCCCAAAACTGCCAATCCCAGGGCAGGAGGCGGTTCTGGGAGGTGCTCAAGTGGGAATGCAGGGGCTGGTGCCAGATTGTGGACACCACGGAGCAGCTCCCTCACTACTGAATTAATGCACTAACGCTGCCGCAGCTCGGGGTGAGAATAAAGCTAAATTGAACACACTGAGCTTCCCTGTCGTGCCTGGCATCCACCTTCCCACAGAGATTTGGGATTTGGGGCAGTGGGACCTCTGGGAGCCAAACAAATCCTAATGGTGTTGCCTTAGGTGATGCCTTCTATAAGTGAAGAGAATGAAAAGCAGACAGATTTAATCCAGGTCTGCTGGTACATTGAGGGCAGACAAAGCCTCCTCCTGAGGCGCACCCAAAATGAACCCGAGTCACGAGATCTTACCTTTTGTCAGTTCTGTCTCATGAAACACGCGGCCCCAATCTTCATGACACCTTCAGGTGGATGATGGCACCCACCCCAAGCTCCCCCCAATTCTCTGTTGTTTCATATTTTGGGGCTGAGCAGCGAAGTGTCTGGATCTTCAGGCCAGAGAGGATTGTTTGTGAAGATGGGAGAGCAGCCAGCTTTAGTGCTGTGCACTGGAGAAGTACAAGAATACAGATACATGGAAACACAGAGAACTAAAAAATGCCTAAAGACATCAGTGGTGTGGGGGACGTGCTCCAGGGCTGAGCACTCAAGGCAGGGACACGCTCCAGAGGCCAACACCCCCGAGGGACTGAGCAGAGGGGAAGGGGTGCAGGGGAACCCCCAGAGCTGGCAGAGGGGTGGGAGGGATCCCTTCCAGGATGGCAATCAGGGATCTGCTCAGGGTTCTTCACCTCACACCCAGCTCTTCCCTCACAGTCCCAGGTGCAGCTCCTAGGCTCCAGGGTGGATTTGAATCCTGACATCACCGACATTGGTTCAAAGTGCCAGAGCATCGCTGGGACCCTCAGCGCCCTCCTGGACAGTGGATTTCCCTTGGGAATGCTGAATCCTCAAGCCACATCTTCAAACAAAGGAGATGAGCCTTGTTAGGGCACATCCTGCTCCCTGCTGAAACCTGCAGAGTGTACCACTCTCTGGGGGATGTGCCAAGATAACTTTGTCAGGCACAAACTTTGAATTCAGGCCTTGTGCTGAGTTGGGTGAGTTAAAAGCATCCCCAAAGCAGAGAGATTTCTGAAGAAAATCACCAGATTAATTTGAAAAGTACTTTTTCCTTCAAAAGTAAAAGAAAATATTTAAACACAAATTTAAAGATATAGGTTTTTTCCAGCTAAGGAGCTCAAAAACAACACTGAAGGGTTTGGGACACAAAGTTCTCAACAAGGAAAACTAAGGCTAAAAAGGTGAGAAAAGCAAGTATTAATTGGATCAAAATAGTTTGGTGATGTTTTCAGCAGGCTCTTAGTAAAACAGCTCTAATAAATCACTGTGCAGATAAAGAGCTCTGCAGAGCTTGGCCAGAACATCTTGCACCAGCTCCAAGTTTTTCTTTTGAAAAGGATTTTATTGAGCTTTAACCCCCACTGTCAACCAGCGGCAGAGCCAGGACACAAATCCCGCAGTGTGAGATCCCACCTGGAGCAAACGCTGCACTGTTCAAATCCTGGCCTGTCCCTGCTGGGCTGTGCCAAGATAGGGAGGTTCCCACATCAGTCCTCGCTGTTCCTCGGGGGGGATGGAGAGCGTGGGACTTGGCAGGGTTTCTGTGCTGATGGCCACAACGGCGGAAATTTCCAGTGGGAGGATGGTCCAGGATATCCAAGGGCCCCATGGGGGGAATGTTCCAGCCTGGGCAGGATCCTGAGCACGTGGGCAGGATGCTGATGATTGATAGATGATGATGATTGATGATGATGACGATGCCAAAGCCAATGTTTGCTCCCTGTGGGTCTGCCTGGATCCCCACATGGGAGAGGATGAAGGTGAGGGGAGAAGGAGAAGGATGTGGATGAAGCTCATATTTGCTCCCCACAGACCCTGCCTGGATGCCCAAATGGATTAGAATGATGATGATGATGATGATGATGATGATGATGATGATGGATGATGATGAAATGGATGGGATGATGGATGATGATGAGAGAGGAGGAGAGGAGGCGTAGGGGAGGAGGATGTTGATGAAGCCCAAGTTTGCTCCCTGTGGACCCTGTCTGGACCTTTTATACCCAAATGGGTGAGGATGATGATGATGATGAAGCCCATGTTCTGCTCTGCACAGACCCTGCCTGGATGCCCACACGGGTGAGGATGATGGTGAGGATGATGATGATGGTGATAAAGGCCTGCTCTGCAGTTCCCTGAACAACCCCAATGCTCTCCTTCTCACCTGCTCAGGAGAGCCACAGACCCTGCCTGGCCCCTCAGCTCAGCTCAGCTCAGGTCACACCATGAACCCTCTGATGTGGGAAGGGTCTCTCAGCCCTGTCCCCTGTCACCACTCCCACCATCTCTGCCCCACTGCATTTCTGCCCAGCCTTCCCACCAAAACCCAGGGGTTTTGCCTTTCCCAAGCGATGGGGATGCAGCAGGCTGCTCCCAGCCCTGCCATCCTCACCCTGAGCCTGGGCACCACTCAAGAATATGCCAGTTCCACCAGAGCTGTGACTGCTGTGCTGGGGTGTTGTGGCATCAAAATCCTCTGTCCTGATACTGGGTAACCGCAAGGATCTTTTTTTGTTGAATTCCAGCCCTCAGCTGTCCTGAAGTGCACAAAGGCAAGAGGAATGGTACCACAGCAGAGTGCAGGGACACAGATTTTCCCCAAAGTGGTGCCAAAGCCCAACATTCCCAGGATGACCTGGATGCTGCCAGCAGGTGCCTGGTGGTCTCTCCAGGGCAGGTGGGAGTGGGTGGTTCCAGTTTGCTGGGGTTTGGGCAAAAAAAGAACCTGACAAAGATGTCACCAATTACATCCCCTAAACCCCTCAGTGCCCATGGACAGGGTCGGAAAAGGGCAGGGCTGTCTGGGTTTGGGTTTCTCCTTCAGAATTACCACCCAATGTTTTCTTCCCTCAGCTTTCTCTCTCATCCATGACTCCCTCCCACACTCATACCCTTCCCAGAGACCACAGCCCACAGCTTGGGACATAACTTTATTTGTGCAGAACTTGTGCTCTGGGTTATGCTGAAGTCAAACTTTGAGTTTTTTCTGAGCCTCTTTTACCCTGTTCCTGCCAGCCCTGGTGTTCCTGCCCCTCAGCTGACTCTGGTAACACTTCATCAGCTCCACCACTGTCCTCTCCTCTTCGATTTCCTTTTCCAAGTGGGTGTCACGGATGGCTTCCCTCCTGTCTCACAGCTGGCGGGCTGCCGGCTGGCCAGCAGCTGACAATCGCAGCTCTGCAGCTTCCTGAACAAATCCTGGCTGCTCTCCTTCTCCGCCTGGCTCAGGAGAGCCACGTTCAGCCCGAAGCGCTTGGTGCCCGCCAGGCTCTGGAGGATCTGGAGGACGGCAGCTCTGTCCCCAGGATGGATGTTCTCTGCCAGCACTGTCAGGAATTCCCCCAGGAGGCCAAAGCCCACGTCAGCCTGGAAGATCCTGCCCAAGGCCTCTCCTCCAAGCTCCAGCAAAAACCGGTATTTCTCTGTCCCGCTTTTCAAGCATCTGCGCCAATCCCTGTGAAATTCCGCGGCTGTTCCAGGCAGCTGATCCAGTTCCTGAAGGAGAAAGGAGTCACTCAGCTCCTTTTGTCTTGTTCCTACTTTGATACCCTCACCCCAATCGGTCCATGGACAGCCAAGGTGTTTTTAACACAAGGAGCTGCTGAGGAGGGAAACAGGAAGATGAGGAAATGCCAGAGTGTCCAGAGAAACCAGGGAGGTGCAGGGGGAAATGGGAAGTGTGGATGAGATGTGACACCCAGTGTGAACACAGATGGGCATGGAGTGACCCTGACCCCAAGCAGAGTCAGATCCTATGCCCAGCCTAGATCCACCAGCACTGCCTGGGAACTGAGAACTGAGAGGCAAATCCAGGGAGTGGCAGAGAAAAGGTGAGCAATGCAAACCCTCCAAAATGTGCAGATGCCCTGTCTGGTACCACCCAGCAGAGACTGAGAGCTGAGCTCCAAGTGGCATTCCCCGATGAAGACAATGCCATTTTATACCAGCTGTAATTAACTGCTGAACTCATCCCCACTGGGTCACCAGGCTGAAGGAGGCAAATGTTCAGCTTTTCTGGAGTCAGGGAACAAGACAGAGGGACATCAGGTGGGGCTGAGCACAGGGGGAAATGCCCTGGAGAGCTGAGCCTGGCGCTGACAGGACTGGGAGCAGGATTTGCTCAGTTCAGGGAAACACAACGCTGCCCACAAGAGCTGCAAAAGATCTTACACAGGTCAGTGAAATCCAGGATCATGAACAATCCATGGGATTGTTTATAATGCAATCCATGAAATTGCCTTATAGTGGGAAACATCCATGGGAAACATCCCTGGCTCCACATCCAGTGACCAGGACACTCCAGTGTGGACAGGGCCCATGGCAGGGGCAGGACTGAGGTGACTCCAGTCCCAAAAGACCTGGGCAGAAAACATCCCATCCCTATTTCCTACCACTGAGGGACTCAGTGAGCTCCTCAAGCAGCAGATCAACCCAAAGCAGCCCTTTGCCATGATTGTGAATGGTGAAGCACTGGTGCACTCAGGAATCCCTGCAGATGGAGGATCTCCCAGCCTGCAGTGTGGGAGCTGGGAGCTGCTCCAGCCAGGAGGGACTGTCCCGTCTGCTCCTGGACCCATGGAAGCTCTGGGAGCTCTGGCTCCAGGTCCCATTCCCACAGGGATGGAGCAGACTCTTCCCACAGGGGCCCAGACTGACCCTGTGCTGATCCAACCCCAATATTCCTGGAGGCTGGCTCACACCCAGAGGGAATCCTGAGTAATCTCACATTCCAATTAACACACAGACGATTTCTGAGTAATTTCCAGCTGTGGACAAGGCCCTGGCAGACTCTCCCTCACCTGTGGGATCTCGACAGCGTGGGCAGGTGATGCCTCAGCCGGGGCTGCACAGGGATTCCACAGCACATTCCTCCTCTGTCCCAGCCTGTCCTTCTTGTCCAGAGGCTTCAGGTGTGAGGCTAGCACAATCTCCCTGCAGGGAACAGGGGTGGGAGGGACATATGGCAAGAGAATACACTTTGAGGCTTCAAGCTGCTTCTCTGAGGCAATTCTTGACTTTGGGCCATATGGGTCATCCAGAGGGGCTGGACAGGCTGGAGGAGCAGACCCTTACCAATACAAGGATAAACCAGTTTTAAACCCCTCAGGAATCCTGTTAGAGGGATTGGAAAGAGAAGCCACTTTAAGCATTTTCCTGGCTCTCAGGGATCAGGTGGCACAGGTGGATGAGGCAGACATGAATCCCTGAATGGAATTTGAGCTGGTCCCAAAAAGTCTCCCAGGTGTGGTCAGAGTCCTGGATCCACCTGTGGATCCTGGATGTCAATGGACAGGGAGTTTGTAGGGGATCTATAGGGGATCCGGGGTTGGGTGGGTGTTGGAGTCCCAGATGGATCTATAGGGGATCCAGGGACATGGATTTGGAGTCCCAATGGATCTATAGGGATCTGGGGCTTGGTAACATTGGAGTCCCCAGACAGGAGGGACAATGACAAGATGGAGCAGGAACAGGCTGGGAAGGGCACAGGGGACACATCACCCACCCTCTGCTTCTGCACCCTCAGCATTGCTAGGGATGTGTGGGAGCAAAGGGCTGGGGTATCACCCACCCTCCTGTCTTGCACACCTTCAGCATTGACCTGGAATGTTGGATAGGAGAGACAGGCGAGTGGGAATGAAAGAGGTGCTGCAGACAGTGTGTCCTGGATGGGGACAGCGTCCTGGAGAAGGACAATGTCCTGGAGTGGGGACAGTGTCCTGGAGTGGGACAGTGTCTGAGGGGACAGTACCACCTCACTGCTGGCCACGACTGGGCCTCCACAGGGTCCAGCCACAGAGCAGACCAATCTCGCCCACATGGGGCCACCTGAGTTTTGGGACAAATCCCACCTGCGGTCACTGTGCTCGGACTCGGGATCCGAGGCCATTCCAGGGATCCCGAGGCTGCTGAAACCCCATTCCTGATCCCATCATCTCTAAGCAGCTCCGAGCTCACACCCCGAGGGTTCCCAGCGCCCCAGACGCGCTCCCGGCTCTCCCGAGCCGGCGGACCCGCCGGAGCCCTCGCCGAGCCCCGGACCTGAACTGGCCGTAGTCGGGGACGCCCTGGCGCAGCGCCCGCAGCTTGGCCTCGCCCTCCCGCTGCCGCCGCTCGTCCTCGGCCAGCGCCGCCCGCAGCTCCCGCTGCAGCGCAGGAGCACTCCGCGGTCCATGGGACGTGGGGACAGGGACCCCGCCTGTCGCGACAGCCCTGCCGGGGATGGCTTCGAGCACCCCGCTTCTGCCACAACAGCGCTGCCAGGACTGTCCCGACAAGCCCGATCTTATCGTGACAGTCCTGCCTAGCGGGCTCCACTCCCACTGGGACAGCCGTAAAGGGCAAACTGCGGGCAGCGCGATGGGCAAAAAACTTTTGGGAAAAAAACCTCTTTTTTTCCCCTTAATCCCCGGCGACCCCCAGGGCCTTTTCCCCCGGGGCCCAAGGGCCGGGGCTTTTTTTTGGAAAATTTTTTTTTTCTTTTTTTTTTTTCCCTTTTTTTCCTTTTTTTTTTTTTTTTTTCCCCTTTTTTTTCCTTTTTTTTTTTTTTTTTTTTTTTTTTTTTTTTTTTTTTTTTTTTTTTTTTTTTTTTTTTTTTTTTTTTTTTTTTTTTTTTTTTTAGAGCTGTGCTGCTCATCCAGGAGCTGCTCCCAGGGCACCCCTGTGGGTGCTGGGGCTGCACTGGGGGTCCCTCACTCGGGGGTGACCCCAGGCCTGTCCCCTTGGGTGGCTCTGCAGCAGCTGAGGCTGAGCCTTGCTTGCAGCTGGAGGATGATGATGATGATGATGACATGGGGGAGCACGATGAGGAGCACCCTGGCATGGAGGTGGTGCTGCACGAGGACAAGAAGTACTACCCCACAGCTGAGGAGGTCTACGGGCCTGAGGTGGAGACCATCGTGCAGGAGGAGGACACGCAGCCACTCACTGGTGAGGGGGGAGGGAGCTGTGGGAGAGGGTGGAGGGAGGAGAAGGCTCTTAATGGATCCTTGGAAAGGGGAAATATTATTCCCTTCCATCCTGATGCTTTGGAGCCCCCTCACAGCCTCAGGGACTTTTCACCCGGTGTGTGCAGATTTGGGCACTTGTGATGTTTGCAAATCCAAACATCTGGAAGAATGTTTGTCCTTTGGAAGGACAGGAATCAGCAGGGACTGGGAAGATGTTTAAGGAAAAAGTAAATGCATTCAAGTCATGTCCTTTAATCCCTATATACTGGAATAGTTCAGCTGGAAGGGTCCTGCAGTGACCATCTTGAGCAGCTGCATTGGCAAACAACTGAAATTATTTGGCAGCTGAAAAATTGTGGGGTTGTCAGCAAAACTCCCCATTCCTGGGGGCCATTCCTGATCTTTGTGGTTTGGGGACTCTGGGAACAGTTTTTTGTTCTTTCTCTCATTTCAGAGCCCATTATTAAACCTGTGAAAACCAAGAAGTTCTCTCTGATGGAGCAGACGCTGCCAGTCACTGTCTATGAGATGGAGTGAGTGTGGGGCTGGGGGGAGGCAGATCTGGGGGCTCTGCCTTGGTGTCTGACTGACCCCAGCACAGGCCTGAGAGCAGCCCATTCCCAGGTTCTGAATCCAAAACAAGAGGAAGTGAAGGATGAATTATTTCACAGACACTTTCCATTTCCACCAGCAGCACAGGGCAGGTTGGGCACAGAAGGGAAATCTCACCTTGAGGGCTGAGATTAAGATAGCCACAGCTTCTTATGGCTCATAAAACATTCTTGGAATGGTTTGGGTTGGAAGGGACTTTAAACACCACCCAGTTCTGCCTCTACCATGGGCAAGGACACCTCCCACCATCCCAGGGTGCTCTAAGCCCTATCCTACCTTGCCTTGGTCACTTCCAGGGATCCAGGGACAGCCACAGCTTCTCTGGGCAACCTGTTAAATATTCATGTGGTCAGTGTGTGGTGGGTCATTTTGGGTTGATCCCCATCTCAAATTAGATCCCATCTATCCCAGTGGAGTTTCCACTGGGAATTTTTGTGCTGCTGGGTGAGTGCAGAGCTCTGTACAGTCAGCAAGACACTGCCGCTGTGCTGGGCTTGCTGTGTCTGTTGATTGTGTCCTAAAGCAGCTCCTGAGATGCCAGGCCTGGGAGAAAACCTCCTGGAAAAAATACCAAATGCATTTAAGAATGAAATGTAATATCTCACACAAGTTTTCTGTGGAGTAGACACGATTTGCTTTTTCTGTTAAAGGTCTGACCTTGGCAGCAGCTGTGGTGGGTGGAGGGTCCGTGCCCCTGAGTGTGCAGTGTGTGTGTGTTGTCTCTGTTTGGGATGAGCAGATGGAGCTGTGGGAGTCTCCTTGGCCTCATCTCTCCACTCGTGGCCACTCAGGGCTTTTCCCAGTTGTAAATGTGCATCTCCAGGTGGATATCCAGAACCAGGTCTGGCTGAGCAGCAGTTCCCAGCTGGTGAGCAGTCCCTCTGCCTGGCATCCAGCAGCCTCTGGTTTTCCTGAGGGGACAGGATGTTCCTGGAGCTGGTGTTCAGTCATCTGGCCCTCAGCTGCCTGGGGATTTCAACAAACCAGAACAGAGCCCAAGAGCTGCTGGGGCTGATTTTTCTCAGCCCTTGCTTTGGCTCAGTCACTGACTTGGGCTCTGCATTATCCACCACTTTGCTGATCCCTGTGTGCTCTGCTCATTCCATTTGTAATTAATTCCTTTTCCTCCTGTTTGTTGATATAAATGGTTAGAATGAGGCCAAGAGAAATTCCTTGTGGGATGTAGCCAGAAACCTTCAAGCTTGGTATTGATTTCCCATTTAGCCTTATTTTCAGACCAATTAGGAAGGTTTTAATCGGGGTTAGTATTGATTGCTGTATTTTTTAGCTCTTAATCAAAACGTTTCACATTAAGAAGTCTATTGGATCAGTGAAAATTTAATCTGTTTAAGAAAGGAGATTATTTGACAGCACTTATTCTCTGCAGGCCTGTGGCAGTGGCTGCATGTTTTATAGCCTCCCATAGTTTTTTAGGGTGGTAATTTAGGAACTCAATTATCTTTTGGCCAGCATCCATCCAGAAGTGACCAGCTCATCATTACCCAGCTCAGCTACTGATTTGAAAAAGACTTAATTCCTTGAGTCTGTGGAATGTCAGTGTTTTAAGACTTGAAAATCAGAATTAATAGTCTGTGGAGCCTCAGGCTGCTTTCAAAGCTCCGTGGGGTGCTTGTTATCCAGCACCATGATTTACTTAACTGCCTGCCACGGCTTGAGTGTGGAAGTGCTTCATCATCCGAGTATATGGATGTGACTTTTGCTCCAGTACTGACTAGAAGAGAAGAAAAATATTCAATAATATTCCAACGCTGGCAGCTTTACCAGCTCCGTATCCTCCCACCCACTGCCATCTGTCTGGGACTCCAACTCTCTTGTCCTCCCCATCTGGAAAGTGGGAATCTTCCTCCGCAGGGCATTGGCAGGATAAAAGTTTGGCGAGGATTCAGGGGGCACCTTGGATAGAAAGTGTAGCTGAAGCGGCACCTGCTTTTCTTAGACACAGCAGAAGCCTCCAACAGTCTTTTGTGTTTCATTTGCTGCAGTTTCCTGGCGGATCTGATGGACAACTCGGAGCTGATCCGGAATGTGACTCTGTGTGGGCACCTTCACCACGGCAAGGTAGTGGGAATATCCAAAATACAGGAGTGGTACTGGTGACCTGTCTGCTTTGCCATCCCTGCTGGTTCTCTGGCCCCTGGTTCTCTGCACCAGCACCTCCTGCTCCTGCTGCTCATGCACTTATTTACAGAATCCCAGAAAGGATTGGGCTGGAAGGACCTTAAAACCCACCCAGTGCCACCCCCTGCCATGGTCAGGGACATCAGGAGTGCTCCAAGCCCTGTCCAACCTGGCCTTGGGCACTGCCAGGGATCCAGGGGCAGCCACAGCTTCTCTGGGCACCCTGTGCCAGGGCCTCCCCACCCACACAGGGAGGAATTTCTTGTCCTCCTCCAGCTTAAGGCCATTCCCCCTTGTCCTGGCACTGCATTTCCTTGTGAAATCTGTAAATTTTTTGTAGGTTTTTTGTTCTGTGCTCTTGCTGGAGGGATGGGGTTGTGTTTGTACCTGTCTGAACAGTCACCTCCTGTCTCTGCTCTTTTCCAGACGTGTTTTGTTGACTGCCTGATAGAACAGACACACCCGGAAATCCGGAAGCGCTATGACCAGGATGTGAGTGAATTCCTGGGCTATTCCAGCCTTGGGGAGCACGGGGTGCTCTTACAGCCAAGGGAGGGTGACTGTGCTTGGGAACAGGGTGGTTCAGTGACTGGAATGTAGGGGTGGAAAGCCAGAGCTCAGTCCTAATTCTGCTACTGTCACTTACTTGTCACCTCAGTGATGTGCCAGTTATTGTGTCGTGCTTCAAACTGATTATCTGACACCAAAATGTGAGATTCTGATTTTTGTTTTGCCTTTGCAGCTCTGCTACACTGACATATTGTTCACAGAGCAGGAGGTGAGTGGTCTTGTAACGATTTTATCCAGTTGTCTCATGCTTTACTTAATTGTAGGCAGTTTCCTCATCCTTTTTAACCTTTTTGTGCCTTCCACATTTTGATTATTTTCTTTTACAGTAAAGCAATCTTCTCTTATTTACCTCAGGAAGATTCCTGATGCAACTTCCTTCTCTCATCTCCATGTATGTTTTTATAACCTATGTAATGTTAAATCTGTGTAATGTTAAAGCAGAGTCACCCCACTCTGGGGGTAATTCTTACTTTCTTTGAGAGAAAGAGGAGGAAGGGGGTTGCAGCAGTGGTAGATGAGAAAAAAACTTTTTCAAAATACCTACATTTCTCCTTGTTTTCCTTAGTTCATTCTCCATGTGGCTGGGCATGTGTGTGAATGTTATTTTGTGTCATGACCAGAACAATCCTATGAAGTTTTTTCTTTTTCCTCCTCATAATGCTCTGCATCATACTCTGTGTGATCAAATCTTGTCCTATGAGGTATAACTTGGTGGCAGCAGAGGGTGAAAGCACAGACAAAACACCCACATTCTGTCTCAGGTGTTGCTTTTAATAGCTCCTCAGCTGAAATCAGGTGTGGAGGGTGCACCTCCAGTCTGACCAGTATGGATGGGACAGCTGGCTGGGTACTCCAGTGGTCTGAGGCTGTTCCTCTCTTCCTGGGAGTAACAAGATGTCCTGGATAGACGTTTATTTCTCTCCATCTTTTTGATTTTTCCTTGATCTTCTCCTACATCTGCACATGGTGATCTTTTATTTTTTCATTTTTCTTTTTCACCTGCTAACCCTGGTTTTCTGTGTTTCAGAGGGGCGTGGGCATCAAGAGCACCCCAGTGACGATTGTTCTGCCAGACACCAAAGGAAAGTCTTTCCTCTTCAACATCATTGACACTCCAGGTGATTGTGCAATCCTGAAAATCCTGCTCTGGGAAGCACTTAGCTTTGTTTTGTACTTTCTGTAACTGATTCCAGCCTAGTCCTGAGCCTTCAGCTGAGCTCATTCCTGTGCATCACATTCAGCAGTACTGACAGCTGGCCCAGAATCACCCAGGGTGGTTTGAGGTGAAGGGACCTTAAAGTCCCATCTAGGTCAGGGCCCTGCCATGGGCAGGGACAAGTCAGGCTCATGTTTGTGATTAGCTGGACTGACTGGGGGCTGATGGGGCTGAGGAGGTGTTTCACTCCAGCAGCACAGGTAGAATTTCCTTTCCCATTTAGAATTTCCTTTCCGAGGTATTGCCATGTGCAGGGGGACCGTGCTTTTCTCAGACGTTGTTGCCCCACAGTCAGACTCAGCAAATTCCTCAAGCCTCTGACAGGCTCCTGTGGGGGGAACCTAATCACAGATCAACTTTTAAGAAACTTTAGGAAAGGGGGCCTTGGGACCACATCTGCTGGGCCACACCTCGGGATGAGGGAGGTTAGAGTACAGGAGGAGGATGGGGGGAGAGGCATCTGTTGTCTTTGCTGAGAAGAAATCTTCCTCCTTTTCCTGAGGTACTTGCACAGAGCTGTGAGAAAAACATCACAAAATGTGAGGGAAAGTGTGTGTTAAACAAATTGTTGTGTGCATTCTCAAAAAATAACATTAGAGCTGAAGCTAAATCCCCGTGGGGAGCTCTGGCAGCTGCTCCCAGGTTCCTGTGTGAGGAGGAACCATCTCCATTCTGCCTCTCTGGGTACCAGCAACCAGAGGAAACTGCAGAGCCCCACAGCTTCCCACTGCGTGCTGCTGCTGCTCCCCCAGGGCTCGCTCTGCTTCTCACTGCCCACCTTTGTGTGGTTTTGAAGGTCACGTGAATTTTTCTGATGAGGTGACAGCCGGCCTTCGCATCTCAGATGGCGTCGTGCTCTTCATCGACGCGGCTGAGGGGGTGAGTGCTTCCTTCTCCTGGGGTTACATCCCTCCCCCAGAATCTCTGCTCCTGCCTGAGCATGGAGGCCTGGGATGGGTTCAGCTTTCCAGGGTGAAGGGTTTTTGGAGGACAGTTTGGGAAGTGAGGGTGTTTTCCATCCAAGCAGGCAGCCAAGCCTCTGGCTGCTGTGTCCAGGCTGATGTGATGCTGTGGCCTCTAGGCTGATTATCTTGTGTGCATCTCCATCCCTGTGATACCTAAAACTGAGCAGGTTATTTATATCAGGGATGTCCACGGGGTTGGATTCAAGGAATTTGGTTGAATTTCTGAATTCCACGAAGATCAGCTGCTTGCTAGTTGCTGAGCCGGGGCTTTTCTGCAGCCTGGAAGCAGAGTAAGGGTCACTGGTTGGCTCTCACGCCCCAGATAGCATTTTGGGGAGGCTTTCCTGGGGCTCTGAGCTCGCTGTGCCCTGCAGGTGATGCTGAACACGGAGAGGCTGATCAAGCACGCGGTGCAGGAGAGGCTGGCAGTGACTGTGTGCATCAACAAGATCGACAGGCTGATCCTGGAGCTGAAACTGCCCCCAACAGATGCTTACTACAAACTCAGACACATTGTAGATGAAGTGAATGGGCTGATCAGGTGAGGCTGCTCGGGGTGATGCAGTGTTAGTGCTTGCTGTCCCTGTCCCATGGCTCTCTGTGACCCCTGAAAACTCATCAGTTCGTTTCTTGATCATAAAAATGGGCCAGGAAGAACCACTGCCAATGCATCTCAGCCAATACATTAAATTAAGCAGGATTGGCTCTTCCCTTGCTACCTTTGGGGGATTTCATTTCCCCTCCCCACCTTTTCATTTTTCCTCCATTAAAGAGCAGGTGAAGTGGACATCTGACCACAGCAGGGAATGTGTGTTCCAAAATGTCTCAAACACACTGAATTTTTCCAGCTTGTATGCTAAACTGGAGGTTGAGATGTCTCAAAGCTCCTAAATACTACAAAACTAAAGAGGATTTGCTGTCCCAACCCCTAAACAGCAATTCTGATACTGACACAATGAAATCTTGCCAGCCCTACTCAGGGAAGAGAGGGACATCTTAGCAGCTGTGCAAGGTTTCTGTGGGTTCTTCTGCATCCAGGGATCTTTCTAACAGCATTTTGCCCTTCAAGTGTGTGTGGATTTGCACACGAGCTCCCTGGCACATCTCTGTTCAGTGTGTGCTGGCATCAGGGAGCTGTGAGCACGGTAATTCATCCTGCCTAGCACGGCTGTGAGCTCATTAAACCTGTTTGGATTAAATCCTGTCCCTGTGTTATCTTCTCCCTTACTTGCTTGACCAATTTGGCTGCTTTTTTAGGGGAAGAAAAATTTCTCCCAGATAAAAAAAAAAAAAAATCCGGAGCACTTGCATGCTGGTAAACTTTTTAGTTCTAGGATCTTTAAATATTTGCACATTAATGCTTTGAAATTTATAGGCAGAAAATGTTCCTGACCCTGAGATTTTGATGGCAAGCGAGCTGCAGCCTGTTTAAAGATGCTGTTTGGCAATGCAGGCTCCTTGCCTGTCACATACTGCTGTTGGGTGTGGGAAGTGGGTTGAAGTGTCTCCTTTGGTTCATAACATTGATTTGGTTTTTATTTTTCTCCTCCCAGCATGTATTCCACTGACGAGAACCTCGTGCTGTCTCCCCTTCTGGGGAATGTGTGCTTCTCCAGCTCTCAGTACAGCATCTGCTTCACACTGGGGTCTTTTGCAAAGATTTATGCAGACACATATGGTGAGGATTAGCCAGAAACCTGGTGCACTCCCAACATCTCATTTCCCAACCTTTCTCGTGGAGGTTTTCTGAGCTGCTCAGCTTCCCCTGCACATGGCCAGCGTTTGTGTTCTGCAATTGCTGGGAGCTGAGCGGTGCTGCAGAGCTGAGCCTCAGGGGTTAAAAGGCAGAAATGCGATTTTAGCAAGATATTTTCTCCTGATAAATGTTTCTTGAGTCAGAAGCCAAGATTTTATGCATACCCTAAGCAGAAATAACAAGCAGTTGGAGGCAGGTGTGTGTGTTGTGCTTTGCCTCCTTATCAGCAGCTCAGGAGCGAAGCAGTTAAGCTCTTCCTGTCTTTTCCCAAAAGTCTGAGACTCAGCTGCAGCTGGGCACAAGCTTGGCCCACAAGGTTTTGCACTCTTGGCCTCTTTCTTTTTTAAGAAACTGTCTTTTTCTGGCTTGGATTTAATTTTCTGCTCCCCAGGTGCCCACTCAAGGCAATCTGCCTCGTGTAGCAGTGGGCTCTGTGCTGGCATTAGCAGCTGCACAGCCCAGGTTTTTGAAGTCCCCCACTGGGGAATTTGGGGATCTGTAGGAGCCGTGAGCAGGGGAAGAAGGAGGTTGCAGAGCAGCTGGGCCAGTTCTTGCAGAGAACTTGGCCTGAGGGAGGATGAAGTTGTAGAGGTCAGGGACCAATGGTGCCAGGACTGTCACGTGTCCTGAGAGTTTGGAGCAATAAATGGGTGTGACAACATTAACTCAGAGCCTGCTGGAGTGAGACATCCTCTTTGGGGAGCTGGGGGCAGCACAGCTGGCAGGAGATGCCATCCAGGTGGGGCAGGCAGGAGCTGAAAGGGTTCTTGGAGTTGGGAATATTGGATTCTGGACACCAGGGATTGTGTGTGCAGCCACCACACGTCAGCTAACAGTGTCCAGAGCAGCTTAAGTGTCCAGACTGCTGCCACCAGGAAATTCCTTGTGCTCACACATCTGCCCACAGTTTGGAACCTGCTGCAGGTTCTCACCCTGTCCTGGTATTTGTAAATTCACCGTGACAGCCAGCAGAGCTCTGGACCTTCAGCACTGGCAGTTTGGTTGTACACTCCCTGAGAAAGAGGAAGGAACCTGGAGATGATCAGCAGGGCAGAAAATGCAGTGCTGAGCCTGCAGGGCTGAGGGGTGGAGGCCATTCCAGCAGCTTGGCACTGCAGCAGCAGTGTTTGGAAGTTCAGCAGATGTGGCTCCTCAGTTCTGACCTGGTGGGTAGCAGAGAGCTGGGGTGTTCCTGGGAAGCCAGACTGAACTGCAGTGTTCCTGTGCTGCTGGGGCCATCCCCAGTGGACTCTGTGCTCAGCTCTGCCCGGTCTCCCCAGGACAGGGCTTCATCTTTCACTCACAATTGGGATGAGACGTTCGCTCATCAGCATCAGTTCATTAAATTGGATCCTCGGGCTTATTTTAAAAGCAAAAAAAATTTAAGCAAAGAGAAATGCGGTGACATCTGTGAGATTTTTTCATTTGCTTTTTCCCTTTAGGAGACATCAATTACCAGGAGTTTGCGAAGCGGCTTTGGGGCGACATCTACTTCAACCCCAAGACGTAAGAAACCTCTTCAAACGTCTGTTGCTTTATTCCTGGGTTTTTCCTTTCCTTCCCCTGTAAAATGAGGATTAGGGGAGCACCCAAGGTCACTCCTGGTCCTGTGATCCTGTGGTAGTGTCTGGGAAGGGTTGAGTCAGGCCTTCTACTAGGTGTGGATCCATGAGGTCCTCCTGAACCCCCCAAGCAGGAGAAGAGAGGTTCATTTTTTTGTATGAATCAATTCTGGCCTTCATTTGCCTGGTCCACATGTCCCTGACAGCTTCCCAGAGGATTGGGAGGGAGAAGAGGAGAAGCTGGGAGGAGCAGAGGCTGTGTGGGGCTGCTGGCAGGCTGCAGTTCCTGCTCCTCACATCTCCTCTGGTCTCCAACAGCCGCAAGTTCACCAAAAAGGCCCCGACGAGCAGCTCCCAGCGCAGCTTCGTGGAGTTCATTCTGGAGCCCCTGTACAAGATCTTGGCTCAGGTCTGTGGTGGGTCCTTCTCCTTCCCCACAGCTCCATGCAGGAGCAGCTGGGGCTGGTGGGGCTGGTGTCTGTGGGACTCTCCTGTCCCGTTCTGCAGTGGGATCTGCACGGGGTGGGTTTGGGGGTGCAGAGTGATGGTTATTTCTTACAAATGCAGCCAATATTTGCAGTGAATAGAACAGTCCTTGCTCTTCCTTGTGCTCTGGTAGCAGCCAAGTGACAGTGCTTGGACTTGGAGCAAAGACCTGGAGCACAAAGTGAATGAGGAAGAGTTGGAAAAGGGCTCAGCCTGGAGCAAAGGAGGCTCAGAGGGGACCTTCTGGCTCTGCACAACTCCCTGACAGGAGGGTGCAGCCAGGGTGGGTTGGGCTTTGCTTCCAGGGAACAGGGACAGGACAAGAGGAAATGGCCTCAGGTTGTGCAGGAGTAGGTTTAGGTTGAGATTAGGGAAAAATTCTTCCCCAGAAGGGTTGTCCAGTCCTGGGCACAGCTGCCCAGGGCAGTGATGGAGTCCCCATCCCTGGAGGAACTTAGAAGCTGTGTGAATGTGGTTCTTGGGGACATGGTTTAGTGGTGGCCTCGGCAGTGCTGGGGACTGACTGAACTTGGTGATCTTTTCAACGTTTATAATCCCATGATTCTATGATTTGACCCATCTGGCTCACATTTGAGCTGTAAACAGTGCAACTCCAGAGCCCTGAGGCTGGTGGGTGATGCTGCACTGGGGAGTCACTGCCTTGGACCCCTACAGTGAACCTGAGAGTGGGTTTGTTGTCCTGCAGGTGGTGGGGGACGTGGACACCACCCTGCCCAGGACTCTGGATGAGCTTGGCATCCACCTGACCAAAGAGGAGTTGAAACTGAACATCCGGCCCCTCCTGCGGCTCGTCTGCAAGAAGTTCTTTGGGGAATTCACAGGTAAAAGCTGTTTGTCTTCCCCTCCACAGTCTTCCTTATATCCCCAACACCTCACACCAAGAGCTGAGGGTTGTATTTTGGTCAAGGAGTGCCAAAATTTGCTCATTTTCCCAAATGTAAATATCAGACTGCTTGTCTACAGGACAGTCTGAGGCACTGCTCACCTCTCCCCTGCTGCTGTGGGTGCTGCAGTCACCACGGCTTTGCCTGTTGAGGATCAGTAAAACCTTATAAAACAAGGGCCTTGTAAAACCCCTGCTTTCTCCTATTACTTTGGCTAACCAGAGAAGGATTCTAGGAATGATTCTGCTAAACTAGAGGTGAAAAGCAAGATACATAACCCTGGGAAACAAGTGCTAGAGCTGGTATTTCTACCTGTGAGAATGTGGTATCAACAGAAATAAGAAATTTAAACAGTAGGAGGAGAAAAACAGCAACAAAGCAACACCTGATGTTTTTCTGAATGCTTGGATGCTTGTGCTGTAGGTGACCAATAGTGATATGTTGTAGTTAAATAACAGCCAATGAACCTATTGTAGTAGTTTAGTGGCCAATGAATGTGTAACAGGAATGGTGACAGACTAAAGTGTGTAAATGAGACTGATTCTTGGAATAAACAGCTTTGGCTCTCTGTGAGGTACTGATGTGTGTGCATGTCATAGCAACATTTGCCTTGTGTTTGTGGAGCTCGTTTCTCCCCTCCACACAGTGATTAACCCTGTCCTCACCCTGTCCTCACCCTGTCCTCACTGAGTGCTCCCGTTGCAGGCTTTGTGGACATGTGTGTGCAGCACATCCCCTCGCCCAAGGTGGGGGCCAAGACCAAGATCGAGCACACCTACACCGGCGGCGTCGACTCCGACCTGGGCGAGGCCATGAGCGAGTGTGACCCTGATGTAAGGAAACTCCTCTGGGCTTGCTCTGAGTGTGCAAAACCCAGGCAAACAGGCCCTGCTCCCCCTGCCCTGCCAGGGCAGCTGCCTCCCAGCCAGCCATCTGCACAGATCTGACTTGCAGCTCTCTGAAACCTCTCATCCGACACTGGAACAAATCTCTTCGCTCTGAGGAGCTTCAGCTGCCTGCCAGGGCAGCCCTGGAGAGAGGGAATTGTTTCACAGTGTTCAGAGAAGAACAGGACTAGGTCAGGACTCCAGAGCATGTGGGAGCTGCAGGGTGGTTTTCTGTCCTTTTGCAGCCTTTTTGTCCCTTTTCCTTGAAGTTTGATTCTCTCTCCAAACTCTAAACTGATCTGAGCTGTGCTGATAAAAATAACCCTGTGTTAGTTAGTCAGCACCTTTCCTCTCCCAGCCCTGCAAACCCTTCCTCCTCCAACAGCTTGCACTGAGCTGTCACTCAGAGTTGTCTGGAGCCACCAACGCTGGCAGCTGAGTGAGGAATTTGCCTGTGACTTTTGCTCTGATGTCTGCAGAGAAAATTAATCTCTTTTTTTAATGAGTTGTGATTATCCACGTAAAACTCCACAGTGGTGACTGTCACCACATCACCAGTGGGGAGTGACCTTGTGGCACTGGAAGCTGGGATCTGGGGAGGGGCTCAGGCACTCTGCCCTGAGCAGGTTTGAGGCCAGCAGGTGACATCTCTTCTCATGGCTCTGTCCGAACCAAGAGAAGGAATGAAAGCTCCTGAACAGTCCACTGTGATCATTTCAGGGCTTTCCATGCAGGGCAAAGAGATGTAGGACTTCTGGGGGCAGGAATTAAAGGACTTGGCAAATCAAAACCATTGTTTCTAGATTTTAGCCCATTAGTCCCTTTTATCCACAAATCATAGAATAGTCTGAGTTGGAAGAGATACACCAGGATCATCAAAGTCCGATCCTGCCAGGTCTGTGTCTATTTCCTGACTGTGTTTTGAAAGAGGCTGATTTCTCTCTCCCTTTTGTCATGGGAAGGGTCCCTTGATGTGTCACACCACCAAAATGTACAGCACCGACGATGGTGTCCAGTTCCACGCCTTTGGCAGGGTGCTCAGTGGCACCATCCACGCTGGGCAGCCTGTCAAGGTTCTTGGGGAGAACTACACCCTGGAGGATGAGGAGGATTCCCAGATCTGCACCGTTGGACGCCTCTGGATCTCAGTGGCGAGGTAGGGAAAGCTCTGGCAAAAGGAGTCACCTGGAATAGGGGGAGGGACTGGAGGGAGGGAGAGCTGCCAGGGAGAGGGAGAGCCCTGGAGGTCTGAGGCTGCAGTGCTGCTCTCCTGCCTTTCAGGTATCACATTGAGGTGAACAGGGTTCCTGCTGGCAACTGGGTGCTGATCGAGGGCGTGGACCAGCCCATAGTGAAGACAGCGACTGTGACAGAGCCTCGGGGCAATGAGGAGGTACCGAGCCTGGCTGGTATTGCTCAGCCTCCCAGGGAGGCAGGGGGATGGGGTACATCCCAAAAGCTCCCCTGGTGGGGCCAGAGAGTTCCTGAAATTAAAATGAATACTTAGATGTTAAATCTATTCAATTATGTAACTGAATGAAAGTTATAGTGGGATTAATCAATCAAACTTGAAAACAGTAAATTGGGACTATATGCACAGAAGCAGGTAAGAGCTCAATACCATACAAGTTAAACAGCATAAAGGAGCTACAGTGAAGTTTTGTTTAGGAGGCCACAAAGGAAACTTTTGCCTTTCATAGCCTTCATCTTTAGCCAAATGGAATCTGAAAAGCCCCTTCAGAATTAGCATCTGTAAAAATGGGTGCTGCTTATCTATTGTTTCATGTTGTGGTTTTAACTCCCTCAGTGGGGCCAAAGTGCCCCTGTCTGGCACAGTACCAGGGCCCAAGAGCTGCTGAGGGAAAGAGAACAGCTTCCCATGCTGTGGGTATGCAGAGATGCACTTTCAGCTTTGTCCTCTCTGGTTCCAGGCTCAGATCTTCCGTCCCTTGAAGTTCAACACCACATCTGTTATCAAAATAGCTGTGGAGCCAGTCAATCCCTCCGAGCTGCCCAAAATGTTGGATGGTCTCCGCAAAGTCAACAAGAGCTACCCCTCACTTACCACCAAGGTACCGCTGGGGGCACTTGGATAAAATTATTTCCACAGGTCCCTTCCAGCCCTGATCTGTGATTCTGTCTGTGTATGGCTGTTTCCAGCCCGTGGGCTGATCTTCCAAGTAATCAATTTTTTTAACTGTATGTTGTTATATTTGTTGTGGGTCTTTTCGTGCTGTTTCCGTTGATCTCGTAAATTATATACAAACAGCAGAAAAGTGTAAATCCAGCAGAAAAGTGTAAATCCAGCAGAAAAACACCCCCCCTGCTGTGCCAGGGAAGCAGCTTTCTGCAGAGCCCAACAGCGCTTCCTCCTGGAAAAGGCCGTGGGAGCTTTCCTTGGAGTGTTCTGACTCTAACAAAGGGATTTAGGGCTGATCCTTCCTCAGGAGCTGTGAGCAGTGGGGGCTGCCAGCTGAATCCTTCTCTTGTGTTGCAGGTGGAAGAGTCTGGGGAGCACGTGATCCTGGGAACAGGAGAGCTGTACCTGGACTGTGTGATGCACGACCTGCGCAAGATGTACTCCGAGATCGACATCAAGGTGAGGGGACCTCAGAGGGGCTTTGTTCCCCTGTCTCAAAAGGATAAGAGGATAAACCTACCTGAACATTCAACATGGATTTTGTCATGTAAAAGTAAAAAAAGGCTGTTAGGGTGCAAAAGTGCCTTTTACAGCCTGATTGTCACTCCAGTGCGACTGAGAGACTACAAATTGGCTTGGAGAGGAGTTTCCATATTCCACCTTCTCCTGTGCTTCAGCCATTGCTTGGCTACCATCAAATAAATAAATTAAGGGGGGTTTTTCATACTTGGAATTAGGTTTAAATCTTCCTATCTCATTTGAATGATGGAATTAGTCAAGCTGCCTGTGCAGCCTCAGTGCTTCATGCATGATGCTGATTAAAACACTTGCAGATCAGAGGTTTCAAACAGTCTTTTTACAAACAAAAAAGCACTGGAAACCTTACAAACCTGTTGTTGCTCTTTTAGGTGGCTGATCCAGTGGTGACATTCTGTGAGACGGTGGTGGAAACGTCCTCCCTGAAGTGCTTTGCTGAGACACCCAACAAGAAGTAAGAGCCTCTTGTCAAGCTGGGCTGTTCCCACTGGCTGCTGTCCACACAAGTGGCATGTGCCTGAGTGGGCAGTGTCCCACTGATCTGAACTCAGGGACACCCAGAGTCCCAGGGATGTTCCTGTGCTGTATAGAAGCTCTGAGAATGGAGGGAATAAAGACAAATTTTCTGTATATCCTCCTTTCTACCTAAGTGTCAGATCTTCTCAGCAGTTCTGAAAGGTTTTCTGGAATCCTGGAGCAGCTGCCAAAGAGCCCAGTGGTGCCTTCAGTAACTCCCAAAAAAATTTCATGAGCAAGGGCTGTCCTTTCTTATCCATACTTCATCTTGGATTTGTTCTTGCTGATATCAGTGCTTTGCAACCTTTTCTGTGTAGAAATTTTCCCAATATCCAACCTAAACCTCCCCCTGCACAACCTGAGGCTGTCTCCCTGTTCCCTGGGAGCAGAGCCTGATCCCCCGCTGGCTGCCCACTCCTGTCAGGGAGTTGTGCAGAGCCAGAAGGTCTCCCTGAGCCTCCTTTTCTCCAGACTGAAATGCTTTCCCAGCTCCCTCAGCCATTCCTGGTGCTCCATTCCCTTCCCTGGACACCTTCCAGCTCCTCAGTGTCTTCCTTGCAGTGAGGGGCTGCCAGTCCCTGAGGTCCTCCCAGTTACTTGCATTTCCATCACTCTGTGGCTGATCAGGACTGTCTCTCCTCAGGAACAAGATCACGATGATCGCTGAGCCCCTGGAGAAGGGACTCGCCGAGGACATCGAGAACGAAGTGGTGCAGATAACGTGGAACAGGTGGGAGCGATCTGGGAGAGCAGGAAGTGAAAAAGAAGTGAAAAACTGGGCAAAAAGGGAGTTCTGGAAGCTGCAGGGTGCACAGTGCCTCTAGGCAGGAATCCTGCCTTGGTTTTCCTACCAGCCAGTGCCTGAGCTGAGACTGTTCTGTGCCTGAAGGGAACAGAGTTGTAAACACATCATGAGTGCAGGTTGGATACCTGTATCCTAAAGCTTCTTGCCTTTTTCTCCCATCAGGAAGAAGCTGGGTGAATTCTTCCAGACCAAGTATGATTGGGATTTGCTGGCCGCCCGCTCCATCTGGGCCTTCGGGCCGGACGCCACTGGCCCCAACATCCTGGTAGATGACACACTGCCCTCAGAGGTGAGGAGTGGGGGCCATTCCTCAGTGACACCTTTGTCCTGTGGTGCCAGGAGGTGCCCACTCCTTCCAGAACTTTCAGCAAGGCCCTGATGCCTGTGGGATGCTCATTGTTTACCACAGCTCAGACCTGCTGCACTTTCCTCACAATGATCCTACACTGATTACTGGATCACCTGTTATTTTTAAAATCTTGCTGTTTGGGTCAGTATCCTCAAATTGCCCAAATTCGCAACTAATGGGCTTTCAGGGTCACCAAAACATAATTTATAGCTCTCGGAAGTTGATGCTCTTGAGCTGTGAGAGGGAGGGGTGACATTCGATGCACAGGGGACATTGCTGCTTTTTTGGGAACTGGCTTTTAAACCCTGTTGGTTGTGATGAGGTGTGGTTTCTGAAGCTGTCTGTCTGTCCATCCATAGGTGGACAAGTCACTTCTGGGCTCAGTGAAGGACAGCATCGTGCAAGGCTTCCAGTGGGGGACCAGGGAAGGGCCCCTCTGTGATGAATGTAAGTGGGACCTGGGGGAAAATTGAGATAATGAGATCTATTAAATTGATGGAAAATCTATTAAATTCCATCTCTGAGTGTTCAGTTGTTCCAGGCTGGGCAGGACTTGGAACTGGTCTATGGAAGGGGTCCCTCCCCATGGCCAAGATCAGCTTTAAGGCTCTTCCAACCTGAATCATTCCATGGTTCTGTGATATGAAGGGTTGTGACGTGGTCATGTTTTCCCTGCTGGAATTAAATTTAGGAGAACTGCTGGTGGCTCTGGGCGTTTGGGCATCTGGGGATGTGGTTGGTGCTGGCAGAGGACATCCCTCGGGGTCACTGGCTGTCATTTCTCCCTCTGCAGTGATCCGCAACGTGAAGTTCAAGATCCTGGACGCGGTGATTGCTCAGGAGCCCTTGCACCGGGGTGGAGGGCAGATCATCCCCACAGCCCGCAGAGTCGTGTACTCTGCCTTCCTCATGGTGAGGGTTTGCTCTGGGCTGGGCTGGGCCCTACAGATGTGCCCCAGGGCTGTGGGTTCACACTGACTCATTCACCCATCAATGTCCCCAGTGCCCTTGTGGGCTGGCACACGAGTCCTACAGGCGGTCACGTTCCAGCCTGGATGGAACCTTGTGTGCATCTGCTCCTTCTGCCCTTCTTGCTCCTGCTGGGCTCATTGGGCAGGGTGGGAATGGGGAGAGGGGAGTGTGTGACTCGTGGCCAGAGGGAGAAAAGAGGGAGAAAAGCTCCTTTTGGTGTTTGTGATGTTGGTTTGGGCAGCCACGGAGCAGCAGGAGCCCATCGGTGCTGGGTTTGACCAATGGAGCTGAGCTGTGCTGGTGCTGTGGGAGGCTCAGTGGCTCAGTGGCTCGTGTCCCTGTCCCCTCACAGGCCACCCCTCGCCTGATGGAGCCCTATTATTTCGTGGAGGTGCAGGCCCCTGCTGACTGCGTGTCCGCTGTGTACACGGTGCTGGCCCGGCGCAGGTGAGCTGCCCCCGCTGCCAGCAGTGGGGCTTTGCAAAGCAGCAGCTTTGGGATCTGGGCTGCTGGAGAATTCCACATTCCTGGCACTTCTTGTGCAGAGGGTGAAGGCTGCATGAAGTGACAGCTGGAAGCTTCTTGACTGCTCCTGGCCCCGAGCAGTGCAGGGAGGGGTGTCCAGGATCACACGCAGCCTTTGGGTTGTGCCTGGTTCTCCCTGAATGTCAGAGAGGAGAATGTCCAAAGGGATGTGCTTCCTCTGGAGCACTGGGCTCAGCCCTGGGGCCCAGCTTGGGAGAGACTTGGACCTGCTTGAGCAGCTCCAGAGGAGACTGGGAAGTTGCTCAGAGGGCTGGAGCTACTTTCCTACAAGAACAGGTTGAGAGAACTGGGGTTCTCTTCTGGAGAAGGCTCCATGGAGACCTTGGAGCCCCTTCCAGTGCCTAAAGGGGCTCCATCAGAACTGGAGAGAGCCTGGGAACAGGGGCCTGGAGTGTCAGGACAAGGGGGAATGGCTTCCCACTGCCAGAGGGCAGGGATGGATGGGATTTTGGGAAGAAATTCTTCCCCATGATGGTGGCACAGGTTGCCCAGAGAAGCTGTGTCTGCACCATCCCTGGAAGTGTTCAAGGCCAAGTTGGGCAGGGTTTGGAGCAAGGAGGGTGAAACTCTGGGGTTCAAGGTCCCTTGCTACCCAGATCATTCCATGATCCTGTGACCCTCTGACTCTGTTTGCAGAGGCCACGTGACGCAGGATGCTCCAATCCCAGGCTCTCCCCTCTACACCATCAAAGCCTTCATCCCAGCCATCGACTCATTTGGCTTTGAGACGGATTTGAGGACCCACACGCAGGGACAGGCCTTCTCTCTCTCTGTCTTCCACCACTGGCAGGTGAGTCCATGCCCTGGGGAGAGTGGGGAGAGGGACAGGTAGGATCAGACACCAGGCAGGTGCTCTCAGTGCCACAGCTCCCGTGGGTCAGGAGAACTCTGGAGAACATCCTTGAAGGATCCTGGGGAGGTTTTGTGCACCAGCTATTCCATGTCTGCCAGGACTTTGTTCCAAGTCCCAACTCTCCTTGTCCCAGTGAAGGAGCCCTGAAAGCTGCTACTGGCTGAGTGTCAGGGTCCTGCACTGCCTGGGGAGAGAACATTTCCCTTGTGAGAAGGGAACCTGGTTGGGTTCACTCTGTGCTCTGCAGCCTGGGAGAAGTCCTGGAATGGGGCTCAGACTCACTGATCTGCCACAGGAAGCTTGAGCTGTGCCCCGCTTCAGCTTTGCCTCACAGAGGTGGTGTTTTAAACCTGTAAAAAACAAAGTTTGGGACAAAATGATGTTCTCTGGCCACTTCTGTGTCTGGGGGAAATGGGGTCCTGGGGAAGCCACAGCTGGGAGCTGCACAGTGACTTGGGGTACAGCCCCATGGGAGCAGCAGCTGCAGTCTGAGCCCTGGCCTAAAGCCTGAGATGGCAAAGCCCTGACAGAATAAACGTGCCTGGTTTATGGAGGGCGTTGTGCTGACCACAACTTGCATGGACTGTTCGGTCAGGAGGTATTTGGAGTCTTACAGAGCTCCCTGGGGAAAGTGGGACCTGCCTTTGGCTTGGGTTTTCAGCACTGTCATTGTGATTTCTCACCAGCGCTGACATAAGTTTATGCGCCAGGAGAGCAGACAGAGTGTTGGGGGTGTCTGTGGGGCCCAGGGATGTTTCTTGTTGCAGTTTGGGGTCTCCAGTAGGTTGACCCAGCCCCAATGTCGTGCTCACTTCCTGGCCTTGTGTTTCAGATCGTGCCTGGTGACCCCTTGGACAAGAGCATCGTCATCCGGCCGCTGGAGCCACAGCCAGCCCCACACTTGGCCAGGGAGTTCATGATCAAGACCAGGCGTAGGAAGGTAGGTCTGGGACAAATCCCTGCAGTGTCCCCCTGTCCCAGCAGCTGGGCTGTTGCAGTGTTGTCCCTCGGGTGTGCCACATCCCCTCTGTGTTCCCAGAGTGGTCCGATGTCCTTTGTGCCCCAGGACTTCCTCGGTGCTGCCTGTCAGTGCCTGACGGTCTCACCAGTGACTGCAGCCCAAAACAGGATCCTGTGGCCTCTGCTGAGTCCTGCTCCCTCCCCAGCCCCTCTGATCCCTCAGTGGCCTGGTTTAGCCCCCTGTCCAGCAGAAGCAGCAGGAGTTGGTTTCTGTGCTGGTTTGGTGAGCTGGGCTGAGGGGCTGCCGAGGTCCTGGAGCTGCAGAGGGAGCAGAAGGAGGGAGGGCAGTGAGCTGGCAGATGTGCTCAGCAGCAGAAACCATACATATGCAGCTTCCTGAGGATTGTTAGATGACCTCAAGCTGCAGAGAAACACCTCATGATTATTTTGGAGCCTGAAAATTTCTCTTACTGCAGGACTGCTTCAGTGGCTGAATGGGGAGTAACCCTGGCTTTGTTTTACCCTTCAGGGTCTGAGTGAGGATGTGAGCATCAGCAAGTTCTTCGATGACCCCATGTTGCTGGAGCTGGCCAAGCAAGACGTCGTTCTCAACTACCCCATGTGAACCTGCTGCCCTGGTGTGGGGGCTGACCTGAGCCCTGGTCCTTCCCCATCCCTGCTTGCCCAGCCCTGGCTCCTGGAGGCTCAGGGCACAGAGGGAGCTGCTCCTCAGGTCACTCTTCCATGGCTGGAGGAGTCTCCCTGGGCATTCATGGACCAATTGTGGGCATTCTCCATCCAGGGAGCAGCCCAGACACAGAACCCTGATCCATTTTGTATTGTTAGTCTGCAGCTGCTGTTATCTCCAGTGAGGTTTTCCCTTTGGAAAAAATGTTTTCCCTTTGGATAGGCTTCTCCAGCACGGAGCTGAGCAGTGTGAATAGGGATTCCTGAGGACTGGGCCTAAACTTGTGGCAAGCATTTCAGGCAGCTGAGAAAGGGGGGTTGGTGGGGAAATGCTGGGGGGCAGTGCTCTCAGCCTCCCTGGAAAGAGATGAGTGTGGCTTTGAACTTTTTGTACCTGTTTTGTGAACCCTTCTAAACATTTAGTACAAACTTCCAGGCTGGGCTTAATCTGATTGTGCCCAGAAGGGGCAGAGCTGGGGGAGGCTCTGCTTTCCCAATGCTTCCAAACACATTGTTCTGATTTCCCCCATCCTCAGCCCTGATTTCCCCCATCCTCAGCCCCAGCTCCCCCTGGCCTCAGCACTCCCCAGGACTCTGTGTCCCCCAGCTGTCCCCTCCTGCCTCTGGTAGTGGTAGCACCAGCCAGACCAGGCCTGTTTTTTCCTTTCTTGCTCAATCTTGCTGAGATTTCAGGAGTTTCATCAGCTGCTCATCCTCTGGAAGGTTTTTAGTGCTCCCTCTCCTTTTTCCCCACCCTGGCGCTGCCTCCAGACTCTGCCCCAGTTTGGTCCCAAGCACGTGCTCTGGAGCCAGGGATGATTTCCACCTTCTGGGGACATTCCTGCCCTCCCTGTCCCCTGGCTGCCCCCAGCCTGACCTGGCCTGGCCCTGCCCTGATGCTGCCATGCCAAGTTTGGCCCTGGCAGCCTTGTTCATCCCAGAGACACCACCAGGAACCTGTCCCAGAGCATCCCTGTGTTCAGAGGGGCTTGGGGTGGCCTGGAGGGACCACATGGGGAGCAGAGGGTAAAGCCAAGGACAACCTCCCCTGCTCCCAAAACCTGCCAGCTGCTGGTGGAAACTGGGAGGCACTGGGCTGACAGAAACATCCCCTGGAAAACATACCCAGCCCTCCCACCATGTGCTGGGTCTCTGCGGAAACTGGACATTATGGGGGATAATTCAGGGCCAGTGGAGCATCAAAACCAGGGAGGGGAAGGATTTCCTGTCAGCAGACACCACCATCACCCACACCGTGCCCTGCTGCTGCTCCACCCCATCGTCCAGTGGGAGGGTGCTCTGTGCTGGGGCTCCAGCCTTATTGCCAGGCTCAGCTTTTCTGGGGATGGGGCTCCAGCCCTGTTGCCAGGTTTAGCTTTTCTGGGGATGGGGCTTCAGCCTTATTGCTAGGCTCACTTTTCTGTGGATAGGGCTCCAGCCTATTGCCAGGTTTAACTTTTCTGGGGATGGGGCTCCAGCCCTATTGCCAGGCTCAGCTTTTCCAGGGATGGGGCTCCAGCCCTATTGCCAGGTCCAGGTTTTCTGGGGATGGGGCTCCAGCCTTATTGCCAGGCTCAGCTTTTCCGGGGATGGGGCTCCAGCCCTATTGCCAGGCTCAGCTTTTCTGGGATGGGGCTCCAGCCCTGTTGCCAGGCCAGCTTTTCTGGGGATGGGGCTCCAGCCTTATTGCCAGGCTCAGCTTTTCTGGGGATGGGGCTCCAGCCCTATTGCTAGGTCCAGGTTTTCTGGGGATGGGGCTCCAGCCCTATTGCTAGGTCCAGGTTTTCTGGGGATGGGGCTCCAGCCTTATTGCCAGGCTCAGCTTTTCTGGGGATGGGGCTCCAGCCCTATTGCCAGGCCCAGCTTTTCTGGGGATGGGGCTCCAGCCTTATTGCCAGGTCCAGTTTTTCTGGGGATAGGGCTCCAGCCCTGTTGCCAGGCCCAGCTTTTCTGGGGATGGGGCTCCAGCCCTGTTGCCAGGCTCAGCTTTTCTGGGGATGGGGTCCCCCATATCTCCAGGCTCCAGCCTTTCCTGCCAGGCAGTGCCATGAGGATCCCCCTCACCTCCCATGTCCACCCTGGCACCGTGGCCTCACCAATGGTGTTTTCCCCCTCTGTCCTGGGGGAAAGTGGGTTCAATCCTGTCTGGGTGAAGGCAGAACACAACCCTGGCACCCCAATGGTGTCACTGGGGGTGCTCATCACCTCCCAGTACGGCCCAGCGCCAAACTGGGCCCCAAGAACCAGACCAGACGTCTCCTGGAGCACAGCCTGTCCAGCTCCCTCCAGGGCTGTGGTGGGATCAGTGTCCGGGGCCGGCGGTGCTCGGTGCTGTGCTGCACGTCCCGGGCCGCGGGGATGGCCCCTGCCTCTGGCCGGGTTTGTCACGGGAACAGGAAGGACATCCATCATCCCAGCTGCGGGCTCTCCGGGGCTGGATACCGGGGCCGGACGGGGTCTTGGGGACAGCCGCGAATGGGCACCGGTGCCGGTGGCACCTGCCTTGGCAGAGCAGAGCCCCGAGGCTGCAGTGCCCGACGGATCCCTGCGGATCGGAGCATCGGCCCGGCCATCACCCCGGGAGAGGGCGGCGGGACAGCCGGCCAGGCGTGGGAAGGAGCCGGTTCTCACGCAGGCTCTTGCCAGCAGCTGGAAAACGCTGACCCGCGGCGGGGCCGAGCGGCCGCCCGAGCCCTCGCAGCGGCGAACCCGGCCCTGCACACGGGAGCTCGGAATTTTCCGCGGAAACGGTTCTGCCCTGGGAGTGGGGGCTGTGCGGCTGCACCCTGACCCCAGCCCCTTCCATGCGGCTGGAATTTCCCCATAAAGCCGAATTTTCCCTTCTGTGCGGGTACAGGATTCCCAAAGGGAACGTGCCTGCCCGGGCCGTGGTGCAGGTAAACTGAGGCACGTGGAATCACAGGCTGGGGTGCTGGGGGCTCCATCCTGGTACGAGTTGGTCAGAGCTCAGCTCTGGGACACACCCCGGGGGATGTGCCCTCACCCTCAGCTGAGCCATCAGCCACGAGTGACCCTTTGTTGACCCCCCTCTTGTGCCCATTTGTCCCCATCCCGAGGGACCTGAGAAGTCCCCCCAGGACATGGCACCTCCAGCAGCCGGCTCCCTGTGGGATGAGCCCTGACCCTGCACGGTGTCCCTGTCCCCATCCTGCTCCTGGGCACCCTGACTGCAGTCCTGCTCCCACTGTCCTCGTCCCTGTCTTGCTCCCAGTGCCTTCACCCTGCGGCTGTCCTTGTCTCCAGCCCTATTCCCACTGTCCCCATCCTGCTCCTTGTGTCCTTGTCCCTGTCCTGCTCCTGGTGCCCCTTCTTCACCCTGCTCTTGGTGTCCCTTGTCCCCACTCTGTCCTTGTCCTGTGCTCTATGCCCCCTGTCCCACCTTGCCCAGTGTCCCCATCCTGCTCCTGGTGTCCCTATCCAGCCCTGCTCCAGTGTCTTTATCCTTGTCCTGCTTCCCATGTCCATGTAATGCTTCCTGTGATCTTGTCCCTATTCCCAGGCTGCTGTCCCCATCCTGACCCCACTCCCATGTCCTTGTCCCTATCCCCATTGTTCTGTCCCCATCCCGATCCCACTCCGTGTCCCTGTCCTGCTCTATGTTCTTGTCCCCCCCATGCTGCCCCTGCTCTGTGTCCCTGCTCTGTCCCTGCTCTGCCCTGCTCTTCCCCCGTGTCCCCCTGTGTCCCTGCTCCCTGTCCCTGTGCCCCCATGCTGTCCCCACTCCCTGTCCCACTCCCTGTCCCCATCCTGTCCTGCCCCTTGTCCCTGTGCCCCAGGCTGTCCCCGCTCCCTGTCCCTGTGCCCCCATGCTGTCCCCACTCCCTGTCCCTGTGCCCCATGCTGTCCCGCCCCCATGCTGCCCTGTGCCCCATGCTGTCCCCCATGCTGTTCCCACTCCGTGTCCCTGTCTCCCCATGCTGTCTCTGTCCCTGTCCCCCATGCTGTCCCTGTCCCCCGATGCCATCCCCGCTCCGTGTCCTGTCCCTGTCCCCCATGCCGTCCCCGCTCCGTGTCCCTGTCCCCCCATGCCCGCCCCTGTCCCCCATGCTGTCCCTGTCCCCTCTGCCGTCCCCGCTCCGTGTCCCCGTCCTGTCCCCCATGCTGTCCCTGTCCCTATCCCCCCATGCTGTCCCTTCCCCCATGCTGTCCCTGTCCCCATGTGTCCCTGTCCCCCTGCTGTCCCTGTCCCCATCCCCTATGCCATCGCTCCGTGTCCCGTCCCGCTCCTCCGTCCCCGCCCGCCCCGGCCCGCGCGCGCTGAGGGGCTCCGCGCATGCGCCCCGCGCCCCCGCCCGGGCTCGGCGGCCGAGGGCCCCGGCGCGCACGGGCCGGACCCGGTGAGTGGGGGCTGAGGGCGCGGCGGGACCGGGCCGGGCCGCCCGGGACCTGAGGGCGCCGAGCGGCGCCACCCGAGGGGCCGAGCCACGGGGGACGCGGGAGCGAGGGGGACCGAGCGGCCGTTCCGGGGGCACCGGGAGGCGGGAGCCCGAGCGCAGCCGGGGCCCCGAGGGGACGGAGCCGCGGCGGCTGAGGGAAGCGGCACCCCGGAGGCACCGAGCCGGGCGATCCGGGGATCCGGAGGCGTCGGGATGAGCCGGGCGCGCTCCGCCGCCGGCCGCACCGCGACGGGCCGGTGTCACCCCCCGGGTCCCCGCGTCCCCTTTCCCCGCCGCCCCCCGCGCTCTGGGACGGGCCTCTCCGGGGTGTTTATTCCGAACGAAGTGATGCCTGAAGGGCTTCCCCGGGCTGAGCGCTCCGTCCTCAGTGTCGAGCCCCTCGCTGATGAAACCAGCACTCCCCGCGCTGCCGAGCGCGGGAACGGAGTGGTGGCACCGGGAGACGCCACCTGTGTCACCTCCGTGCCCACGAACCGTCCCGTGTCACCTTGGTGCCCATCTCCCCTCCCGTGTCACCCCCTCCGGGCTCTGGGCGGGACGGGGCTCCCGGATCCCCAGCACAGCCCCTGGAAGCAGCAGCTCCTGCTTCCAATTCCTTGCCCGGATAAACGCTCCGAGCGCTGCTGGCAGCCGGAGCCAGCCCTGCCTGGAGCTGACGGGCCGCAGCCGTGCGGTTTGGCATTGCTCGAGGAAATACTTCTCCAGCTGCAGGAGTGTTTGGAAAAAGCTCTCAGGCACGTGGTGGGATTGTTGGGGGTGTCCTGTGTAGGGCCATCAGTCGTCTTAATGACCTTGTGTGTCCCTTCTCACTGAGGACATTCCGTGATTCTCTGTGCTTGACCCAAATGCAGAGCACAAGGAGAAGAATCCTGCCCTTGTATCACGTAATGAGAGTTTTGGCCTCCGTTGGGCCTGACTTTCAAACCCAGCGTCATAAAATTTCACAAGAATGACATTTGTGCAGCTATTTTTACTGGCCTTTTAAAGCCAATTCTCATTTCTGTTGGTAGGAATTAGTCCTGACACTTTCTGGTCAGTGTGACCTTGCTTCCCAGTGAAGTGCTGATTTTGTTCCACCGTCAAATTAATTACAAATAGGAGATAGTTCATTGGGATTAATTAGGGCATGGATGTACCATATGGATTCTGGAGCAACAGTTGGTACCTCTGGGTTCTGCTTTTTCATTGGATGTTCGGTTGGTATTTGGAAAAGAGAGGAAGAACAAAACCCTTCTATCTGACAGACCGTTGATTGTTGTTATTATTTCCATGTCTCCTGCCTGCTCTAAGTCAAGGATAATTGGTTAAGAAAAACCCCAAACTGTCCCTTCCTGTTAGAAATCTGTGTCCTGGGGATGTTCAATGAACTGACTGTCACTGCAGTTACCAAACCCTCCGTTCTTCAGGTCATTTGAGGGAGAAAGTTGTTATTTTCTGTCAAGACTCGTGCTTAGGAAAATGCAAGGTGCCCTTCTCTGTATTTTTGGTACTTTCCAAGTCTGTTCCAAAGTTGTGCTTGTGCTTTCCTGAGGGAACAAGTCAGCTCGGCGCTGGGAAGCGGGATAGGTGAGGATTTTTAGAAGGGAATTTGAGCCTTGCTGTGCCGTTTGACTCCGAGGGGAACTCCTGGATTTCCAGCAGCGCTTACATTAACTCCGGCTCTCCCGCAGCTCTGGGGGCAGCAGGGACAGTGCTCTGTGGTCACTCGGTGGGGCTCGGCGGGGGTGGGCTGAGCTGTCACAGCTTTTGGTGTCTGCGCCACTCTGGGCAGCGCCGAGAGCTCCAGCGAGGGGCTGGTCCTCAGTGCCACCGAGGGGCAGCAGTTGCAGTGCTGGGCTCTCCCGTGTGGCAGCGTGGATCGGGCTTGTCCGGGGCTCTGACCATGGCTGCGGGCATGGAGGTGGCCAGGTAAGAGCTGAGGGGCTGGGGCTGAGGGTGGGATCTGCCTTGTGAGCCTTTTTCTGGCTCCTTCGATGAGAATGAGCCCTTTGCAGGGTATTTCTCCAGACTCAGTGACTTTTATGACATTTCCAAATTGAAATGCCAGCGCATGGGGCAAACCAGAACTAGGAGCACTGGGACCTGTTCCTTCAGAGGTTTGTGAAAAACTTGTTTTACAAGAGTGTCTCTGCTTTTTGAGCGGTGTTGGAAACACGACCAGCTGCTCCTTGGGTTTGTCACCTGACACTTCTTGTGCTTTTAAAATGGGTTTATCAAGTTTTAGATCAGTTTGAGTGGTGAAAAGTTATTAAAAGCATTTTACTGACAGGCTGTTCCCTTACCAAAGGCTCTGACTGCCTTTAGTGCTTTTAGACCAGAGTTGTGAGTTTGTCCTTCCTCTGATGGAGGGGACTGTTGAGTTATTGTTAATAGAAAACATTTCCATTTACAAATCTGAGGGTTTTCTTAATTGATACAACAATATTACAATTTTTATGTTTTGTAAAGCAACTCCGAGGTTTGAATGCAGGATTCTAAGCAAGGAATTATCATGAAATACCTGTTTTTCAGATGTGTTCCATCCTTAGCCCTTTATTAGGGACTATTTTTACCCCTCGCTTCAAAGGAAACACCAACTCACCACAGATAAGGTGCAAGTGATGCAAATACCAGTAAATAACTGGACAATTTGCGTCAAGGACTGAGAGCACAGCACTTGCTTTGAACAAGGCAGAGAGGAGCCCCAAGAGGGTTGGGAATGTTCGGGAGGTGAGGAATTCCAAGAGCCCCTGTAGGGGGAAGGTTAAAAGAAAACCCAGATGCTGGGCAAGTTTAGACCAATGTTAGGAATTTAGCAAAGATTCTGGTACACCCTGAAGAGTTTTAATTTTAGGCACAGTTTTTCTAAAGAATTCTGTTGCTCTAAAGGTAATTGGTGTGGGAATTACGTTGCTTAGGTGAAACTTTGTCTTAAAAGATCTTTTCTGGAATTGGATGCTTTCAGACTTTGCAAGAGCAAAATTCTTACAAAATCAAATTGAAATCAAATTGCTGGTGGAGAGTTTATGATGAATTTGTATACACAGATATGTTGATTTAATAATTTGCTGACTTCCGGCAACTTCTGTGAATCGAAAAAATCCCCAAACTTTCCTCATCCATCACTTTTGCCAAAGAAAGGATGAGATCCAGTGCCTGAGGTTGTACCTAGTTGTGATCCAGCCACTTAGGACTAATAAAACAGCCTAGAAACACCCAGTTAGGAGTTGGATAATCCCGAAGGTGCCTTCCTTGAGTGCATTTTGGGTTGGGTCACTGAAAATCCAGTGTCTTGATGCTTCTCCGGGGCTGATGCTGGAGAATCTGGAGCCACAAAGGCTCAGCAGTGCTGCTGATGCCTCGTTCTTGACCCAGCTGGTGAGTGAGAATTCGTTATGGAATGGTGAGCTTTTCATGGAGAGCTGCTGGAGCACCACAGAGTGTGTAACCCAGGCAGACCCTGCTCACTGAGGTGAATTTTGGTCATTTTGTGGTCATTGGCACCTGCAAGGGGCCGCTGGCTGGGGAAAGAAGCGATGGTATCAGGAGTTGGACTTGGATGATTTTTGTGGGTCTTTTCCAGTCTGGATATTCTGTGATTCTCAGAAATCAGACTGCAGCCTGGAGCTGGAGATAGGGGACTGTTCTTGTGGCTCTTCCCTTACACCACTTCAGATTTTCACCACCTTTTTTCCTGCAGATTTTCACCACTTTTTTTTTCCTAACATGGGAATCACAAGGCTCATTGCCATGTACAAGGTGCCTCTTTCATATCTCACCCTTCGTGCTCGGCCAGGATTCCCTGAACTTCGGCAGGAACTCGGGCAAGGGTAGCGATGGTTAAACACTCAGAGTGAAACCCTGGTGGATAATGGACCCCTTTGTTGTTGGTCCCGGGGGATGGGCGCTGCTGCCTCATTAGGGGGAAGGTGATCCTGTGCTCCCACCCTGCTTCCAGCCTTTGTGTTCTGTGCTGCCAACTCCACACAGTTGACTTGTGCTCCACATTTATGTATTTTTAATCTGCTTAATAGGAAGCAAATTATTGCTATGAAAAAAATCCCATTCATATCCCCTGATTTTTTATGGCAGCTCTGCTTTATCCCTGCTGACCTGTGCAGGGAAGCACATTCCTGCCCAGCAGGTAGGGACACTCCTTGAGTTACAGATGGTCCCTGGACGCCCCTGCCAGCCCCTCACGGGTGGCTGCACGGCCACCTCTGTGTGCCCTGTGTTTTATTGCAGAAGCCCCTGGCTTTATCAGCGTTTCCAGCTGCTCTCGGCACTTCCCGTGAACAGCAGGAGAGCAATTCCACTGTCCCGTGCTTGTGCTGTGGCATAACAGGCTGTGCTTTTTTATTGACTCGAGTTATGGTTAATAATGGTCAAATTGGGTTACATCACATTTCACTTGCTGTGTTCAGTGCTGCTCAATCCCTAAATTCTGCTCCTGTAAAACCCTATGTTTTTAAAATGTCAAAATCACCAAATTACCCGTTCACTGCCCATTCTTGGTCCTGGTTTTGGGAGGATTGTTGCTTTCCGTTAAAAGGCACAAAAGGAATTTATCTCCAAAATGCTCCTTGGAGGGGAAAGGGCAATGCTAACGTTTCCTTTTCTGACCTCCTCATACCATAAATATGAACTGTTATCGCTGCTCGCTTTGTGACGCACAGTTCTCCCCAAATTCAGGACTGTCTGGAAGATCTGGTTGGGATTTTTAAAACCTTGACTTTGTTTTGGTGCAAAATGAAGATGTAAGGTGAAAGTTCCTGAATGTGGTGCAGGATAAATGATATATGCAGTGTGTGGCTGGGCAATTATGATCTTACTGGTGATTTCTGGTGAAGGAAATGCTGAGAACGGCAAATGCTGGATCAAAAAGAAATCCCTTTTCCTTCTGAAAACTTAGAGAACGTGGTTTCATACCTCACTACCGGCCAGTAATTCCTTAATGATTGCATTTCAAGGAAGAACGTGATTCCGTTTCAAAGCAGAACCCAGGGCTCTAAGCAATAACACAAGTTACAAGGTTTGCTGGCTATAAATAAAAAGCTATATTTGGAAAAAACAAATAGTGTATTTATGGACAAAACTGTATTAAAGGAAATGTGATGGAAAAATTGAGTCAGATGAGCTGATGTATGAGGCATTTCCCTCTGGAGTCACTGGGCTGAAAAATGTTTTATATGCCTAAACTTGAACAGATGCTTCAGCACACACACACACAGAGTCCTCCCCCGGTTCATATTAGCAGTTCTGCTCATACCGCTGTGATTAATTCCCAGACCAGCCTGGTTTAGGCTCTTTTCCGGGGGTTGGGGGTATTTCCAGATCATCCAGGTACTTAAGACATGCTTAGCTGTAAATAAGTGAGCAGCCTGGATTATTAGCGGGATTTGTTTCAAGCTTTGCATTAGGCATGTGCTCAAATGACTCACTGAGCTGGGATTTACATTTTTACAGGGGAGTGAAGTATTTCTCCCTGTTACCTTGCCTAAATAGAAATCGGTGGAGTCAGCCAGCTTTTTTGCCTAAACAAGTTCATGAAACCAGCTCTGGGCTCTTGCAGTTATTAGTTCCAGCTTTTTAGTTACAAATTTGTCAGAAAACGAGTCTGAGTGTGCGTGCCTGACCTCGATTGAGACACTGTTGAAGGAGGGAGGGCAAGCATCCATATGGATGACCAGCAGATTGTGCCTCCCGTCCTTTCCAGTCCGAATGTCGCAGGCGGTGGCGCTGGAGGAGGCTGACAACTGCATTTGATTCTTTTCTGTGTAATCCCCGCTCTGGTGTCCTGCTCAGATGCTGTCCTGGGGTGCAGTGTTTGCTTTTAGGTGGCTGGGGACAGCATTCCCTCTCCTCTGGACATCCCCAAAGTCTTCCCAAAATGCAGCACATGTTGGGGACGCTCCTTTCCACTTTGCTTTTCTGATGAAGGAATGTAGAAGAAATATCTTCTGGGTCTAAACATGGGTCTGGCTGTGTGTGCCTGGGGAGTACAGCTCCTGCAGGGTGAAGGATGGTGCTGGTGGCAGCAGGGGACAGAACTCCTGCCCGCGGTGACATCCCGGGCAGGAGTGGTGCAGCCCTGCCAGACTCAGAACAAGCCATCGCCTCTGAAGTTCTGTATCTCTCTCATGCTTAAAATAGTCAAGAGCCTGGAAGGGTGATTGTATGTCTTGTGTGTGCCCATGTTCCCTTGAGGGGGAGTTTTGACTCCTTGTTAACTCCTGGAAGCCTGGCTCTGGTGTGGATTCAGCGACAAAGATGACACCCAGTGCTGCATAATCCTGAGGTTGGAGATGTGTCTGTGGGCAGGCGAGGGGCTTGGGTGTAGGTTGTGAACATGGCCTTGGTCAGTACATTTTTAACGGCTTAAAATAATTAAAGTTCCTAATGTGTCTTGCAAGTGTGCTGCCCTGCATGCAGCACGTTCACCTAAAGATCTAAAAATCTCCCTATTTGGGGGGGTAAACATTGAAGTAGTTGAGAAATGACTGAATTTTACTTGCAGCAGATTCATTTGGAGGAGTTACTCAGCTGGTGCTCAGATATGTAGTTAAACTATTTTGAAATGGAGGAGAATTTTCATAGTGGAAACTGTGATTCCTGAGATATTAAAAAGCAAAATAAAATTGAAGTGTTTGGGAGGAAGCACACTGCGATCTTCCACAGAGCCATATGGAAATTATCTTTATTCCTTGGTTCGTGTGAAGTCTTTGCTCCTTCTGGAGCTGACTTGGAGCCTCCTCCTCAGAGCCATCCCCAGCTTGGTTTGTATTCCTCGCCTGCTCTTGCTCTCTTTGCAATCTGTGACCAAACCGTATCGATCCGGGTGTCTGCGGAATCCGATTCCCTGCAGAGCTGTGCTGGAGAGCCGTGGACAGAAATAAATCATCGCTGCCCTTCAGGTGTTCCCATTGCCCGGGATCGTCTGGCACGTACAGAATTCCAGGGGACTGGAACTGAGCAGTGATTAACAACCCCACGTAGCAGTTCTGTTCCCTTGGGCGTCCTGCTGGTGCCTCTCTTTCAGCTGTTTCATGGAGGGGCTTTCCTCCAGCACCAGGAGCCACTCGTTCCTGGCACTTTTGGAGCAGCCACATGGATCGGAACCTTGCCTGCTCCAGAGTCCTGTTTCTGACCATTCCACGTGGGGGCTGTAGCAGAGCATGGGAGAGGCTCAGCCATCTCAGCATGTGGCTGCTTTGTGCCTACAAAGTTACCCTTGCCAAAGTTTTCGATTTTTGAGGGGTTTTCCTTCTTTGGGCTATTCCAGGTGTCACAGCTCCCCAGCCTCTTTCCCCTCTCAGCCTTCTGGTTTTTCCTTGTTCTTCCCACACCAGCCAGTCCATAGCTCTGCTCCAAGCTCCTTCTATTCTTTGTTCCCATGACAGGAGCTGGCCAGAGTGACCACACACCATGACTGGGATGTGGGTGAGCCATGGGCACTCAGGGGATATGACAGAGTGACCAGAGCCACACACCATGGGTGAGCCATGGGCACTCAGGGGACATGGCAGAGTGACCAGAGCCATACACCATGGGTGAGCCATGGGCACTCAGGGGACATGGCAGAGTGACCAGAGCCACACACCATGGGTGAGCCATGGGCACTCAGGGGACATGGCAGAGTGACCAGAGCCATACACCATGGGTGAGCCATGGGCACTCAGGGGACATGGCAGAGTGACCAGAGCCATACACCATGGGTGAGCCATGGGCACTCAGGGGACATGGCAGAGTGACCAGAGCCATGTGCCGTGGGTGAGCCATGGGCACTCAGGGGACATGGCAGAGTGACCAGAGCCACACACCATGGGTGAGCCATGGGCACTCAGGGGAATGCAGAGTGACCAGAGCCACACACCATGGGTGAGCCATGGGCACTCAGGGGACATGGCAGAGTGACCAGAGCCATACACCATGGGTGAGCCATGGGCACTCAGGGGACATGGCAGAGTGACCAGAGCCACACACCATGGGTGAGCCATGGGCACTCAGGGGACATGGCAGAGTGACCAGAGCCACATGTGGTGGATTTGTGTCACAGGCACGCAGTGACACAGCAGTGTGTGCTGGGCGTGCTTGTCCTCTGCCACTGGTGAAACTGTGGCTGTTTTGGGGCTGTGCTGAGCAGCACCAGAGCGTTCACAGAGCAGCCTGACAGCCCCAAGACCTCCTGCCTGCTGAGGCCATCTCAGGGCATATCTATTTTTAGGTGAAATTGAGATTTATTTTTTTTTAATTCAATGTATGCATCACTTTATCCATGTGGAATTCCATCTGCCATTTTATTTCCAGGTTGCATAGACTCATATGGTCCCTGTGTTGCTCTTCATGGTTGCTTATCCACCTCCCCTTGAATATTGCCATCAGTATCCTGGATCACATCCAGCCAGTGTCCTGGTCTGGCACAGATCCCAGCCTCTCCCTGTGACCCCTGCTCAGACCTCCTTCCCTTGCAGGAAATGACTGTTTACTCCTACTCCCTTGTCTTCCACCCAGTTGTCTCTTCATACACAGACAGTCCTTTTTCCCGTAGCCTTTTGGGGCTCCTACAGGAAGCCTGAGATGAGAGACTCACAGAGGTTAAAGCCCAGGAGATCTGGAGCCCTCTGTGGGGCTGAAAGTGCCTTTGCAAAAGCCACGCTGACTTTTCCCCTGGTTTATTGTACTTTTACGATAATCAGTGCCCGCTAATTCTGTTCTGTCTTGTTAGTCCTGTGGGAATGTTGGATTTCGGGAACTGCATTTTGACAGGATTTTCTTCACAAGACAAGACATGACACTTGCCTCACTGTCCCAAGACAATTTTAGGAATGGCTATACCCAGGCCAGGGTCCATCTCATGCTCCATGAACCCCTCAGTGATTCCATCCAGAGTCACTTTGGCTCTTTGCTCTGTAACCTCCCCTCCAGTCCCTGCAATGGGAACCAGTTTCCCAGTGGGTCCCAGGGGAAGGGGCTGGCAAAGAGCCTGGGACTGTTCCTGGTGCTATGAGTTGTGTGTAAAGGAGTCACAGCATTTTCCCTGGATGGGTTTGTCACCTCTTTAGCAACGTTAAAGCTGAGCGTGTTCCTGGTGGTGGCTTTCTGCAGGGAGACTCCCTCGAGGTGCAGGTGGGAATCTGAACTGGGAATGGTCTGAGAGCTGGAAGAGCTCTGCTCTAGAGATAGGCTGGGAGAGCTGGGGCTGTTCAGCTGGAGAAGGTTCTTGCTGTGGCTTTTCAATATGTAAAGAGGCTTGGAAGAAAAACAGGGACTTTTTACGAGGGCCTGTAGTGACAGGACAAGGGACAACACTTTTAAACTGACAGAGGACAAGGTTAGATGGGACATTAAACCAAAATATTTTACCGTGAGGGTGATGAGGCCCTGGCACAGGGGTGTCCAGAGAATCTGTAGCTGCCCCATCCCTGGCAGTGTCCAAGGCCAGGTTGGATGGGACTTGGATGGGCTTTAAAGTTCCTTCAACCCAAAGTGGTGTGTGACTGTGCTTGGCAGAGTAGGTGTGATTGCCTTAATGAGACAATCCAAACCATCCAGTGGTTCCTTATCAGAAGCAATCTTATCTGCAGGTAATTGCCCTTTGTTGGAATGAATGAGATGTGATACAGCAGATGCCTAATTTCCCTTTGTATTAAGAATGTTTCTGCTCAGCTCTGGGTTTAGGAAATGGCCCAGCCCTTGAGCGTTCCAGGGTCTGCCAAACAGAGCTGATCTGCTTGCTCCTGGTTGCAGCTTGACCAGAACATCTACAGACCAAGCATGAGGTTCACTCAGTGACCAGCAAGATGTCACCACCTTCCTTATTCTTGGAAGCTTGGAAATGAGAAGCCAGGGGAAGCTTGGCACTGTCACCCTACCCGTAGTTGTGCCTGCGGTGTCTCAGTGGGGTTTTCTCACCTCCAGCAGCCCCACAACACAGTACAAACCATCCCCTGGTCCCCTTGGTGCTTCCCTGTCACGTCTCATGCCTGGCTTAAGCATTTGGGAGGCTGATCTGCCTTCAGTTTGCTGCTAATTGTCCCAATCTGTGTCTATAACAAGTCTGATAAAATCCACGGCCAGGGAAAGCAGTCAGGTGGAAAAAACTGACCCGCCTGCCACTGTGTGCTTGGTTCAGTGTGCCTGTCACTGGGAAAAGGGCTTCCAGCCTCCTTTCATAAAATAGGAGTTATTTGCAGCTGTTCTCAGGGGGAGAGCCCCAGTTGGTGTATGTGTGTTTCCCAGCTGGGTGATGGAGCATAGGGAGTTCATCAGTGCTTCAGGTCTCTTCCCAAGGGGGTCTCAAAGTATTCAAGTCTTTCAGAAAAGGACAGTTTTATGTTTCTTATTTCATTGCAGGAATTTTTTTTTCAACAAATAAATCACTTAGTGAGTCTATGTGCATATTTATATTCTAAATTTTATCTTTGGCAAAATAAAGCTGTTAAGACTCCTGTTGAACTCAAGCTGGAGTAACATTTTAATGCCAGTATGGCAATCTGCTGCCTTACTCTTCTCCTTGTCTCAGAATAAACTGTGTGTAAAACCAAGTTTATTAAGGCAAAACTCTTCAACTGTTTCTGTGGTTTAGCAGCATTTGGGAGAAATTGAAGCAGCAGGAGAGCGAGCGAGGTGCTGGCTTGTTGTGGGCCTGTTCTTTAGCAAGGTGCTGTCCTTCCCAACACCATCCTTGTGGATTTTTGTGGCATCTGGCACAGCTGGTCACTGCCCTGCTCAGCTTGGTGCTCTCCAGCTGGGGACATGCACAGCTGGGTGAAGTCACAGGGCTCTGCAAGGCTCCTCTGTGTCCCAGCATGGAACAATCCAGGCCTGGTTTAGCAAAGCTGCTCCAAGTGCTGGGAGGCCTGGAAAGCACCAGCACGGTGGGGAGGGGTTGCAACAGTGAGGCTTTGCTTTGCCATGTCCTCCTCTGCCTCTGAACATCCTTCCCTCTCTGCAGAGCTGCTGTTGTGGAAAACGTGACGTGGATTTGGTGGAGTTGTGGGCTGAGGCGGTGGCTCCTACTAGACCAGATGACAGAGCTGGGGAACAGAAGTCTTTTTTTTGAATGTGGGTCACAGAGAAGCAGCTGCCATGTTGCAGGATGGGTGACTGGGGACGTTGTGGCAGACTGCGGCGGGGTGCGTGGTATCTGTTTCACTTACAAGCTGTTCATGCTAGTTTTTGAGCCTTATCTATGAAGCAAACACTGCCGTAGCTTCTCTTGACTGTCATAAGATGGTGGTGGGAGCATTAGGTGTTCATCACCATCCGATTGCCTCCTGCTCAGCCAAGTGAGAGCCTTGGATTCTGATGTACAGGAGGCGACAGAATTGCTCTCTTTTGGCTTCTCTCTCCTTTCCCGAAATGGCCGTGAGAGTGATATTTGGGTCAGCTGCCTCCAGTGTGTCATTTTCTTTTGACACTCGTCCCTCTGAGCGCAGAGGAGGAGCCCGGTGGGGAAACGCTGTGGAGCTGTTGGCTGCAGTGGAGCCGGGCGTAGTTAAAGGGGTGTTGTGGTTGTTTGAATCACTAATCACATCAAGGCAGGGCAATCTCTCTGATGCCTGACTGGAACGGTATGGGAGTGAGCATGGCCTTCCCCAGACCTCGCTGCCAGAGAGCTGGAGGGATCCAGGTAAGCCCATGGATGCTCCAGCCTGTGCAAAGGCTGCTGCTGCCCCAACAGCGCCTGTCCCTCGGTGCTTCCTGGAGATGCAGCACCCAGAGGTGCCTGTGTGTTCTGTGTGTTCTTCCCTTTGGACCCTCGTAGCCCTGGCTGGGGAAATAGGATTGTTCCTTCTTGCCTCGCTGCAGTGCTTGGGGCCATGATCTGAGCTCTCAGGTGGGCCCAGATGCTGCCATTCCCTGTGTGGCACAGGTGGGTTGGCATTGTCTGGGCTCTGCTCATCCCTGCCTGTCCCTGGCTGCTGCTGGGCCTGCTTACACAGGTTGAGTCTGCCAGCAGGACTTTCTCCTGCCCTTTCTTTCCTTCCCTGTGCTGTTCCCAGGCTGACTTTGCAGCAGGACACTCTTCCTTCCTTCCTTCCTTCCTTCCTTCCTTCCTTCCTTCCTTCCTTCCTTCCTTCCTTCCTTCCTTCCTTCCTTCCTTCTTCCTTCCTTCTTCCTTCCTTCCTTCCTTCCTCTTCCTTCCTTCCTTCCTTCCTTCCTTCCTTCCTTCCTCTTCCTCCTTCCTTCCTTCCTTCCTCTTCTTCCTTCCTTTCCTTCCTTTCCTTCCTTCCTTCCTTCTTCCTTCCTTCCTTCCTCTTCCTTCCTTCCTTCCTTTCCTTCCTTCCTTCTTCCTTCCTTCCTTCCTTCCTTCCTTCCTTCCTTCCTTCCTCTTATTTTTTTTCTTTTCTTTTTTCCTTTTTCTTTTTTTCTTTTTTTTTTTTCTTTTTTCTTTTTTCTTTCCCTTTGCTGTTTCCAGGCTGACTTTGCAGCCAGACACTCTCCTGCCCTTTTTTTCCCTCTGCTGTTCCCAGATTGGTGAGTGTGTCCTGAAAGGGGCCGGATCTCTGGATTTGTTGGCAGGTGTGTGCAGGAGTGTTGGCCCTGCTTCATCACACTCTCAGTCGAAATGCTGTTGGTCACTCAGGATCCCGCTGCAATTTTTTCCATCTTTACCCTTCCATTGCCCATATTTATTAAAATAACTTCTGGGAGCAGAGGTGCAATAGGCAAAAGTACAATATTTTTTGTATTTTAATATTGTGTTGTGTTATATCATGCCACTGATAGTGGCATTGTGTGGCTGTTGTCCCACACTTGGAGGGGGAAGGATCTCAGGTCACAGTTTCACTTGGTTGTGAGGCTCAAGTCCCTGCAACTTGTCCCCTCTGTTACGTTCATTCTTACAAGAAAAAATGCTTTGCTGCTGTAGCCGTTGTCCCAGGCTGTTTTCCATGGAGCCCAGGGAATGGTGAAAATTCAAACACAGAAAATTCCACTTAAACATAGGAAAAGCCTTTTTTACTGTGAGCATGGTCAGAGTAGGATCAGACTGCGCAATCTGATTTTCCAGTGCTTGTGGGATCTCCATCCCCGTAGGTATTAAATAGAATCAGGCTGCCCAGAGAGCTTCAAAGGTGTTTAAAACCTGGCTGGGCATGGACCTGCCATCCTGCTCTGGTTGACCTTTCACATTTTGGGATGTAAAATATGGTTTATTTGGTTTAAACCAAAATATGGTTTAAACAATCAGTTATCAGAAAATGGCACATTTCCGAGTGATGCACTTGGTACAAGGGAACTTAGGGCTTAAGCACCTTAGGAATGACTGAAGTAAAGGGTGGCTTTGTCACTTACAAAGGAGCTGTCACAGCCTCAGACTAGTTGGGTGTTTGAGTATTTGGTCTCATATTTTGTCAAAAGGTAACACATTGTGTGTCTGAACCAGGGTTTAGCAGCTCTGATCTGCGGAGCAGTGGTGTCTCACCAGCCTGGTCTAGGAGCTGCTCCAAGGAAGGAGAACTCTGGTGGTGTTGGGGAGCTGAGTTCTGGCTGGGTGTGATCACCTCATGGAAAAACCTGCAGGATCCCCGAGGTGTGGGAGAACTGAATTGTCAGCTCACACTGAGCAGTGTTCTGTGCACCTGAATCACTGAGGCCCTGCTCACACAGTCTGATGGTCATTCCAGCTGGTAGGAACAGTCTTCCTTGAGGATGCCCTCTGGATCTTTGAGGATTTTGAGGGTACAAATATCAGTCCCCTGCCCTTTGTGGACAGCCTGGGCTGGCAGTCCAAGAGCTCAGGATTTGGTTACACACTTGGTCTTGATCTCATAACAGCATGTTGGGTGTTTTCTCTAGTATGCTTTGAGCTTCAGATTAAAATTCTTCATTTTAAACCAAAAAAAATATTGTCCTTTACCTACCCTGTAAATCCTTGTTTTCAACATCCAACTGAATTAAACAGGGAAAGAGTTTTCCTGTGCTTTAGTGGCTCCTCTGCAGGGAGGAACAAGTGCAGCAGCACCAGGGCTGAGGACAGGCAGGGCCTGGTGGGTTGTTCTGGACCTGCCAGTGCTCCAGGAGCTGCTCCAGCCAGGCTCAGTGGGGTTAAACTGTGGTGCAGAAGAGCTGTGAGATGTGAGGCTGGAGGAGAGGGAGAGCTGGGCTGGTTCTGAGCTCCAGCAGCTCTTCCTTGCTGGGTTATTCCTCATGTGCCAGCAGGTTGTGATGGAAGGGATTTGTTCCTGCTCCAAGCCCCAGTCCCAGCCCTGCCTGATACCCCAGGGCTTGGTGTCGGTGTTACCGAGGCTGCTCCAGGGGTTTCAGTGCAGGCTGAAGAAACACAGGCTTCTTATTCATGCCTAAAACAAGGCTCACCTGAAACAGAGGCCAAAGTGAAGAGAATAAAAGCAGACAAATTTTATCCAGGTACATTGAGGGCAGACAAAGCCTCCTCCTGAGGCTGCACCCAAAATGGACCCCGAGTCACGAGATCTTCCCCTTTTATCAGTTCTGTCTCATGAACACATCGGGCCCCAATTCTCCAATGACACTTTCAGGTGATGATGGCACCCACCCCAAGCTCCCCCCAATTCTCTGTTGTTTCCATATTTTGGGGCTCTGAGGCAGCGAAGTGTCCTTGGATTTCAGGCTCAGAGAGGAATTGTTTTGTGTGAAGATGGGAGAGCAGCAGCTTTAGTGCTGTGCACTGGAGAAGTACAAGAATACAGATACATGGAAATAGAGAAACTAAAAATCCAAAGGCATCACTATCACTTGGTTTCCTCCTTGATCACATTTCACATCACCACGGTGCCACCATCACCTGGGGCTCCTTCTGCCCCCTGACACCTGAGTGTGCAGGACAGGTGTAAGGAGCAGCTCAGGCTGGTGTCAGGCTCCACCAAGTGCCAAAATCTGAGCTCAGTCTCGCAGTCCCCGAGCTGGAACACCTCATTCCCATCCTTTGAAAGGGATGCTGATTGCTGAGCGTGTGTGAAGGATTCAGGCTGACACAGACCCCACAGCAGGCCTCTGAAAATCTCATCAGGTGACAGAAACTGTACAGCCCAGCCTCCATTTTCCACAGAGCCCATTGGCACTGCGGGCTCCTGCTCTCAGATGAACTAGAGGCAGGCTCAGCTCGTCCTGTCCCTGTGCTGCTCTCATGGACCCCGCTGATCCTTGGTGAGCTCTGTGCATTCTGGGGTGCCCACCCTGGACACACCACTTCCCAGAGCTGCACGCTCGCTGTAGGTGCAGGAAAAGCTGCTTTGGGCCAGCACAAAACACATCGTGATTTCATTTGAATTTTGTCACTGCGGGGGAGTGTTGCTAAAATTGTCACTTGGCTTCCCATGTTAGCAGTACCTAGAGGGCACGCCGAGGCGACCGGAGGTTCATGTCTTAGCTGCAAATTCCAGTTTATCTGTAAGCTGAATGCTCGGGTGGGTATATGTTGATTTTCAAAAAGATACGTACTTGACATCTTTATTTTTTTGACAGCGCAAGAATCTTATTATATCCCTACCTCTTACCCATATTTTCCTGTTCTATTTATATCTCTCATAAGATCTGTGGTCTCATAATTCAACGTGGGGTTTTTTAGACTCGGGGGATTGGTCTGGGAATCAGCAGAGCCTTGTTAGCATGCCCGGGATTGGAAGGCACCATTCAGAAATGGTTTCCAAATTGACATTGACATTGTGGCTGTTTCCAAACCGTTCTCTGCTGTTGCCACGTGAGCCCTGCCAGATGACAGAGTATTTATTTGAAAGAGCACTATGTACTCTCCAAAAAGTCCCAGCCTTTTCCTTTCCCAAGTATTCTAAAAGATTAAAGATAAAATTCAATGCACTTTTCTTAATCTTTTTCATCTGCATCGCTGGAAATTGGAGTAAAGTTGGTGGTGAGAGAAGCCACTTTCTTCATGGAGGAGAGAAGGGTGATAGCTCTGAGTTGTCTCATCCCAGGGATATCCCCAAATCCTTGCCCTGGTGTCCCTCAGGAGAATGGAGACTGGAACTGCTGTTCAGGTGGCATCAGCAGGGTGCTCACCACGATTTGGGATGTGCTGGGACCGGCCACAGCTCTCTCCTTTTTTGAGCAGTAAAGTCTTACTCATTTTCCAGGTTAAAAAAAAAAAAAAGGAACCCCTGTGCTTCCTCAAAAGCACTTGTAAATCATGTAATTTCTTACTTTTCAATGTAAATGAGATTTGAATGAGTAATGCTAATTATTCATTCATCCTAATTCAAATCCTATTTTAATTAGCCCGTGGGCCCAATTTCACTTTCAAGCAGCATGAAACCTCTTTTGATTAACAACAGAATTGCCATGAATTTCTTCCTTTTTTTTTCCTGCTCAGCACATGTCTTTTAAAACTGCTTAAAAACAGAATTAAACAAAACAAATAAATCATTAATAAATTAATCAAATTTCATTAGCATGACCTGGGAAGACATGATTTAGGAAGGGGAAAAAAGTCTTCTGTAAATAAATTAATTTTCCTTAACAATTGCCTCGGGGCTATGAAATCTCCTGCAGACAAGCCTTGTCTGAAGAGGTGATTTAGGGACCCTCCACTCCATCAAAAGCATCTTTCATGAGGCCAGGCCCCATCCAGTCTAACCTTGGACACTTCCAGGGATGGGGCAGCCACAGCTTCTCTGGGTACCCTGTGCCAGGGCCTCACCACTCTCATAGTAAAATATCTCTATCTCCCCATCTGTCCCTGCCCTCTATCAGTTTAAAAGCATTGTCCCTTGTCCTGTCACTACAGGCCTTGATAAAATGTCCCCATTTTCCTACAAGCTCCATGTATACTGCAAGGTCACCAGATGATCTCCCTGGAGCCTTTTCCAGGCTGAACAATCCCTGTTCTCCCAGGCTGTCTCCATAGCAGAGGTGCTCGAGCCCTCTCTGTGGGCTCCCTCCAACAGTCCATGTCTGTCCCATGCTGGGAGTTCCAGAGAATTCCCCCATTACCTGCTGCCCATGCTGCTTTGGGTGCTGCCCACACTGCTTTGGGTGCTGCCCATCTGCTTTGGGTGCTGCCCACACTGCTTTGGGTGCTGCCATCTGCTTTGGGTGCTGCCCATGCTGTGCGCACTGCTTTGGGTGCTGCCCACTGCTTTGGGTGCTGCCCACTGCTTTGGGTGCTGCCCACACTGCTTTGCCTGCTTTGGGTGTGCCCACTGCTTTGGGTGCTGCCCACGCTGCTTTGGGTTCTGTCCACACTGCTTTGGGTGCTGCCCACGCTGCTTTGGGTTCTGCCCACACTGCTTTGGGTTCTGCCCACGCTGCTTTGGGTTCTGCCCACGCTGCTTTGGGTTCTGCCCACCTGCTTTGGGTTCTGCCCACGCTGCTTTGGGTTCTGCCCACCTGCTTTGGGTTCTGCCCACGCTGCTTTGGGTTCTGCCCACGCTGCTTTGGGTTCTGCCCACACTGCTTTGGGTTCTGCCCACACTGCTTGGTGCTTCCACGCTGCTTTGGGTGCTGCCCACACTGCTTTGGGTGCTGCCCAGCTGCTTTGGGTGCTGCCCAGCTGCTTTGGGTGCTGCCACACTGCTTTGGGTGCTGCCCATGCTGCTTTGGGTGCTGCCCACGCTGCTTTGGGTGCAGCCCCGGGTACAAGTCGGAATTCTGGGATCACGTCCTGTTCCTCATCCTCCAGTATCCCCAAATCCTTCCCTGCAGGGTTGTTCCCCATCCACACACCCCCAGTCTCTCACCCAGCCCAGGTCCAGGACCTTCCTTGGTGAAGTTCATGAGGTTCCCATGGGCCCACTCCTGCAGGCTGCCAGGATCACTGGGAATGGCATCTGGGGTACCAGCTGGGTACCATCCTGAGGCTGTGCCCAGTGCCACTTCTGTCATTGATGGAATGACAGGAAATGAGTCCTGATGCCACAGAAACATCACAGAAGGGCTTGGATGGGATCCACATGGATGGTCCAGTCCAGCTCCATGATCCTCACAGGCTGCCAATGCCAGACCAGATCCGCACTCCCTGTACCCTTGTGCTCAGGTGTTGTGGGCTGCAGCTGCCAGTTTGGAGCTGAGGGGATCCAGTTCAGACTGAGCTGGAGCTGAGGGGATCCAGTTTGTGCTGGAATGGAACTGAGGGGATCCAGTTTGTGCTGGGCTGGAGCTGAGGGGATCCAGTTTGGACTGGGCTGGAGCTGAGGGGATCCTGTTTGGACTGGGCTGGAGCTGAGGGGATCCAGTTTGGACTGGGCTGGAGCTGAGGGGATCCAGCTTGGACTGGAATGGAGCTGAGGGGATCCAGTTTGTGCTGGGTTTGTGCTGAGGAGATGGCTCCGAAGTTGTTTGGGATTGGACAGCGTGGAGTGGGGCTGCTTTAACATCCACCTGGTGCTCGCTGTCCTGCCCTCAGGTGCCTCCATCTTGGGGAAATGGGGAATTGCTGGAACTTTCCAGCTTCCTCCCTGCTGTCCCTGCCACATTTCAGCTGTCCCATCCCAGGGCAGGATTTTGAGGATTTTACAGTAAGTGCTGCTTGTGGGGCAGTTCCTTCCTCCCTGAGTGGCAGGAGGCTGTTGCTGAAAGAGGAAAAAGCTGAAAGGAGGTGAAATTTTAAATGTTTATATTCATAGTGAGCCTTCCCCATGGGCTGGGCAGAGGAGGGGGCACACCTGAGGGGCCATTCCCTGGCTCTGTGTGAACAACAGCCATGTCAACTCCAGCAATTCTTCACCTGAAGCTGATCTCTTTTTTCCCATGTACCTGCTCCAAATTCTTCTTCATTCTCTCTGGGTGTCAGCGCCTGCAAAGCTTTAATTCAGGAGCCAGCTTGCTGTCAGAGATAAACCTCCTGATATTTCATCATGGATCCTGCCCGCTCCGAGGAGCCTCCTCCGCTGGAAGTGCCGAAATGAACTTATGACAAATACAAGGAATGAAAGTCTCTCTCAAATGCACTTTCTGGCATGACTTAAATTAGCTGAAATTGCTGACATTCTGCCTTTCTCAGATGCGTGTCAGCGTCCATAGACTTTCCTTTCAAACATTGGAAAATTATTGAGTTAAATGTCGCCAGAAACAACAGATGCAGGAGCGCGGGTGTACGTTGGGTGAAGGTTACTGGGATGTGTCTGGGTGCTGCAGCACGTGTTGGGAAGGCACAACGAGCCCCTCTAACCTTGGCTGACCCCACAGAACGGAAGGATACCACCCTCATTGTGCTTGGAAGTTGTTGGGTTTGTGCTGCATTTCATTTGGATGGGCTGAACCTTTCCAAGATTTAATGACTTGGTCATTTTGCTCGAAGCAAAACATTTCCTTAAAGACCAGGAAGTTCTTTGCCTGCTCATAGGTCCTCCCATGTTTGTCCCAGCAGCTCTGCTCAGGACTAGCACTAAATAGACTTAAGTGACACTTTCTTGGCGAGGAGAATCAGCTCTTGGGCAGCTTCACAGCTCCTGCTAATTGGCAGGTCCTGGTTGTTAACCACAGGTTGGATAAATCCTGCTGCATCCCAGGGCTCTGGGAATTACCCAGCACACATCTGTCCGTGGGTCTGGCACTCTGTGCATTGATACAACCGGAGGAATTCGGGTTGGGAATCACAGGAATAATTCCTGGGTTGTTGTTGCTGCCTGGCTGCAGGTAGAAAATGCACCTTGAAAAGCTGGCATGTACCTTGAAGGAATTTCTTCAATGGGACGTAGCAGCCTGTCTAAAAGTAAAGATTCTTTTACTGAAACCTGCACTCATTTCCAACTTCCCTGTCCTTAACTGCTGAGGAATGTGACAGTACATGAAAATTTAAAGGCTGGTTCCTGCTGTTCCTCCAAATTTACATTGGCAACAGTGGTTAATTAATTTCCAATTTACTTAGTGGTTTACTTTCGGTGAAAAGTGGGGCCCTGAAATTTTCAGGGAATGAGAATTAACCCCTTCCTTAACTCCTTGGGGTTTTGTCTGTTTTTCAGTTGATGAATCATGCTGTGTGATTCGCTGTGTCAGTGGGGACAGGGCTGTCCTGTGCCCAGGGCAGTGTGGTGAGAGGAGGCTCTTGGGGCTCTTCCCCCTGTGTAACCCCCCATTCCAGATGTGGGGTTCACCTGCCTTTGCTGCCCTTTGGAGATTCCTCAAGCACACGCAGGACCCCCAGGCTGACTCTGCCCCTCGTCTGGACTCCAAATCCAATGTGAAATGCTGAGTGTGGGGGTGACTGAGGTGCTGTCTCATCCCAGTAACATAGAACTCAGCTGGCAGAGCTGGACTTGGGTGAAAGTCAGCTGAAATGGGGCTGTAGAGCCCCTGCTGCAGGAAGGGGCTGCTCTGGGACTGGAACCTCTGCTCTCTCTGCCTGTTAAAAGCATTTAATTTCAGCCAGTGCTCTATGGAACAATGGCAGCAGGGTTGTGTGGAAGAGGAGCTGGGATAGAAATCTTGGGAGGGTTGGTTGCATGCACCTCTAACAGCTGCTATCTATGGAACACATCTGATTCAAATGTGTCTCTTTTTGGGGCTGAGTGCAGGTGGCCTGTCCACCTGAGTGAGGGCTGGGGATTTTTGTCTTAATTGGTAATTTTGATGACACATCATGATCCTGATCCGTTTCTATTGGCCTTCACCTGCATTTCCTCCTGTGTTTCCCAACTAAACAAATTGATCTCTCTAAATCACTCACTTTTAGGCATCTTCCCTGTCCCTCAGCTGGTTTTGAGCCTCCTGTGTCCACTCTCTGATGTTGGAGCAACTGCTGAAGGATGCAGCCACAGGCGCCCAGGGCTGTCTCGCTAACAAGGAGGTAAGATCACCCTTTGTGGCTCCTGATTGCAGGTGACACAGCCAGGGGTCACATCCATCACCTCTGCCATACCCCTGAGACCCTGATCCTTCAGGAGCCTCCTTCCCTTCCCTGTTCACTGTCATGGAGAAACCTCTGTTGTTACAAAACCCTGCTGTGCTGGTCCCGAGCTGCCCTGAGCATGGTCCAGGCAGTGGGGCTATTCCAGGAGCCTCAGCCTCTCCAGCAATGTGTTTTTCTGTATCACTGGATGCTCCCATCTCCAGTTTTCAGCCTGCAAACTCATGTCCCTGTTTCATCAGCAGCTGCTCCCCAGCCGAGCCTGGGAAGATCCAGCCTGGGTGCCAGGGCTTTGCAGAGCTGCTGTAATTATGGAACTGATCTTAGATCTAATGTGGGAATCATTTGTCAAGACCTGTATTGCTTCTGATCCACTTCTATGGCCTTTTTAATGCTCTCCTGTGCTATTTTCTTCTCCCACTGTCATGAAGTGATAAATCAAATGTCCTGCACAGCCCATCCACACCATGTCCCTGCTCTTGGCTTTTCAGTGAAACACTGAATTCCATCAGAGGGAGATTACATTTGTATCCTTTAATTCTGCATTACTTGAATCTCCTCAAACTTCATTATTTTGCCTATACACGACCCTGTGGTTACATGGAAGAAGTTGAACAGTTCCAAGCACTAGTTTTGTGCCAGTCCCCTGGAATTTCTTCAGGTGTAGAACAAATCCGCTTTAAGATCAGAGTGCTGGAGATTTGTCCAGTTCTGCATTCAAGATCTGTCACCAAATGTTCAGATGTGAAAATTTCTATTAATAATGTTTAACAAACTGATATTTGACATCATCAAAGGTATGAAAGATGCCTCATCCCTGTGCTCTAACAGTGTCCAACAGTTTTTCCTATGTTTTACCAGTTTCTCTTCTCGGAGCTCCTGGAGGGTCTGCAATGTTGCTGGGTTTTGTTCCAAGTATTGCCAGACAGGAGTTTCTGAGGATGAGATTTTTACTGTTAGGATTACAAATCTATCATGGAATGGTTTGGGTCGGAAAGGACCTTAAAACCCATCCAATGCCACACCTGCCATGGGCAGGGACACTTCCCACTGTCCCAGGGTGCTCCAAGCCCCGTCCAGCCTTGAACACTTCCAGGGCTGGGGCAGCCACAGCTTCTCTGGGCAACCTGGAATCCAGAGCCATTGGAATTTGGCAGAGTTGCCTGTGGCAGGGTGGACCCTGTGCCAGCCCCGCTCGGGAGCGTGGCCAGGCCCGGCAGTTCCGGCGCTCGCTCGGCTCCTGCCAGCGCTGTCCCTTCTCCTCTCACTGCCCCACCATTCACTTCTGTTGAGCAACTCTTCTAAAAGTTTTGACAGGTAACTCTTTCTAGCCAGGTTTTCACTACAAAATCCACACTGAGCCTGGGGAGGAAGGTTTTCAGCCTCCCAGAGGGACTGAACCCAAATCCATCCACAGGATAGTCCCAGCATAGTTAAACGTTCCTTAGCCCAGCCCTGTCCCTAGGCTGGCCCTGCAGGTGACACTGCTCAGGTCACCAGGTTGTCCTGCCTTTGCATCACAGGTGGGCTGGGCCATCCCTTCCTGAATCAGGACAGCTGGCACCGCCCTTGGAGATGATGGTGTCTTCTGTGGGCTGTGGTTGAGACTTGGATCACCAGCCCAGCCTGTAACAAATGAAAATAAATCCCCCTGTCAGTCGTGGGATGTGGCCAACAGCACCCAAAAATCCCATGGGCACTTGTTTTCCCATTCACTGTGTTTTGAAGCCTTCAGCTCCACTCTGAATGTTTTTATCAGCCTGTGGCACACAGAGCAGCCCTGTCTCGGGCTGGGGAGTAGCTTTGGCAGCACATTTTTTAGTGAAATGACACTGAACTGTCACATTTTTTAGTGAAATGACACTGCTTTATCTTACAGCAGATTCCTCAAAAGCCTGCGGAGGAGACGTAGGATCTTCAAGCAAATTCTGGCCGCTGGATCCCGATAGCAGGTGATGATCACAAACGTGGATGGGTGTTGGGTGTAAAAGTCTGGAGTTTCCGGACTCTCTTGGTTGAGTTTGCATCGTTTAGGCTGGAGCTGATAAACTCATAAATATCTGGGGGTTCTGTTTGTTTTTTTAGATAAACTCATTTGACCACCATGAGTTGGAGTTTTCTGACCCGCCTGTTAGAGGAGATCCAGAACCACTCAACCTTTGTTGGCAAAATCTGGCTGACAGTGTTGATTGTGTTTCGGATTGTCCTAATTGCTGTGGGAGGAGAATCCATTTATTATGACGAACAAAGCAAGTTTGTGTGCAACACGGAGCAGCCTGGCTGCGAGAACGTCTGCTACGACGCCTTCGCCCCTCTCTCGCACGTCCGGTTCTGGGTGTTCCAGATCATTCTGGTGGCCACACCATCGGTGCTGTATTTAGGCTATGCCATCCACAAAATCGCCCGGATGGTGGAGCACAGCGAAGCCAGCAGGAGAGCCAGGAGGAGGAGCTTGCCCCTCCGCTGGAAACAGCACCGGGCCTTGGAGGAAGCTGAGGATGACCATGAAGAAGACCCGATGATGTACCCAGAGATAGAGGTGGAGAGCGTCCGTGAGAGTAAAGAGAAGCAGAGCCCGGCCAAAGCCAAGCACGACGGGCGGCGGCAGATCCGCGAGGACGGGCTGATGAGGATTTACATCCTGCAGCTCCTGGCCAGGGCCCTGTTTGAGGTTGGCTTCCTGGTGGGGCAGTATTTCCTCTACGGCTTCCAGGTGAGCCCCGTGTTCGTGTGCAGCAGGAAGCCCTGCCCGCACAACGTCGATTGCTTCATTTCCAGGCCGACGGAAAAAACCATTTTCCTGCTGATAATGTACGGGGTGAGCTGCATGTGTCTGCTCCTGAATGTCTGGGAGATGCTCCACTTGGGCTTTGGCACCATCCGGGACACGCTGAACGCCAAGAAGAAGGAGCTGGTGGACCCTGGGACCTTTAACTACCCCTTCACCTGGAACACGCCGTCGGCTCCCCCGGGTTACAACATCGCGCTGAAGCCGGAGCAGATGCAGTGCACGGAGCTGTCCAACGCCAAGATGGCCTACAAGCAGAACAAAGCCAACATTGCTCAGGAACAGCAGTATGGCAGCAACGAGGGCAACATTCCCGCCGACCTGGAGATCCTGCAGAGGGAAATCAAAGTGGCTCAGGACCGCCTGGACCTCGCCATCCAGGCTTACAACAACCAAAACAACCCCAGCAGTTCCAGAGGGAAGAAATCCAAAGCGGGCTCAAACAAAAGCAGTGCCAGTAGCAAGTCAGGAGATGGGAAGAACTCGGTCTGGATTTAATGTTGGCTCCGTTGATGTGTTGTGGTTTTTTCTCCTAGTTTATCATAACCAGCAGCCCTGTGAATAATGGCTTCCATTAAGGGAATATTTGACTCTGGTTATTTTCAGGGATACCGTTGGCTCGTGATTCAGCCCCTGGAAAGGGTTTATACACTGACTCTAGGACTATAGAACTTTATTCTTTTGTCTTCCAAGTCAGGAGACAAATAGGTATATTTAATTCATTCTCATTGAACGGTTTATGCTGTATGTACAGTATTATAGTACATTTATTATGCACAATTTTTTTTGTATTTGTACACTGGATCTGATGTTACACTTTTTATATCAACAAGGACAAAGCAATGGGTAGCTGTTAGCATTTTGTTAATTTTATTGTTGTCTGCAGTTATGTCATTGTTCTTCCTTGTTTTCCAAGTAAAACTTTTTATAAAACTTTTCCATGCTGCGTTTCCGAAGTGCCTTGAACGTGCAGAAGTGGAGGCTCCATTCTCCAGGCAGCTCATGGATGCAAATCATGAGCGGGGAAAGATTTGGGAAACCTCTGTTAATGGTGCTCCTGACTCTGTCCTTTACTGAATTAGTGTGCTGCTTGCAAACTGGAAGTGTCATCCCATAAGCTCCTGTGTCCTACAGGCTCTTTCCCCTATGGAAAATGACTTATAGGGAAAATGTGGGTGTGTGTGTGTTGGGAGAGGAGTGGCAGTTGTGGGGCAGAGAGGGCTCAGGGCTCCCTGCACACTTTGTGCAACAGGAGGGACGAGACACTTCAAACTCCTGTAAAACATCCAGAAAAAACTGAATAGGAATGAGTGGGTTCAGTAACTCCAGATGTTCCTGTGACAACGATGGGAAGGGAAGTTTGTGAGGCCTCCTGTTGTGTAACACCCTGCGCCCCTAGGCAGGCAGTGGAACCTTTTGGGATGGATTCCTGTCCTCTCCCAACTAATAGGGTGGGTGGAGTCCTGGTAACTCGGTGTCTGTGGAATCCCCTCCCTCCCCCGGCAGCCAGCACACACGAGCTGTCTGCGTGAGGCTCCCAGAGCCCTGAGCACAGCAATGATTCTGCCTTATCGCAGCCCCTCTCCCTTCCGTTCTGTCCCAGGCATTTCGTTCAGACACAGCAATATGTATAATTTAGCTTTCTGCTTGAGAGACCAGTCTGATCTGGCATTCTGTGGGTTTGGCATTAAACCTGAATTTACAATTAGCAGAAGGGGAGTGAGGGACCGATGCCTTTGGCTCTGTCTTTCTGGCAAGGAGCCGGCTCGACTTGGAGAGACGCTGATAAATGTCTCTGCTTTCTGCTGCTATTTATAATGGATTCGGGACCTTGCTCTGCTCCCTTTTTTTTCAGGTTTCCATGTGTTTTATATATTTTGGGGGCTTGTTTCCAGCAGGACTGTTCTCTTTCGAGGCTACCTCAAGTCCCTCGTCAGAGCTGGGTCAATAGCAGGATTTGTAGAATCACGGAATCCCAGAATGGTTTGGGTGGGAAGGGACCTTAAAGAACATCTCATTCCACCCCTGCCATGGGCAGGGACACCTTCCACTATCCCAGGGTGCTCCAAGCCCTGTCCAGCCTGGCCTCGGACTCTTCCAGGGCTGGGGCAGCCTGGGAAGTGAGGAATGAGTGAGGGTCCATGGAGGACACATAAATCCCTGCCCTATTCCCATCCTCAGAACATTCAGGTGCAAGGGGACTTCACTAAATTCACTCCAAGGGGACCTGAGCATGTCTTTGCTGTTCCCCTCTGCCCAAGCAACTTCCTGCAAATTATTGTGCTGAGTTGTTTTGGTCTGTTTTCCCTCGGGGACACCAGGCAGGCCAGGCATGGGTCCAGACTGTCCCCGAGCAACCTGAAGAGCCCCCGCTGTGCCCAGAGCCAGCACAGCCCCCCTGTGGGAGCTCCTCTGGAGCTGTGGGGACTCTGGGAAGGGAATTGCCCCCCTGGCCTTTGGCACTGCCCCCTGGCTGCCTCGGACAGCAGGCAGAGAAGTGCCAGGGTGGTGTCTCTAAGGAAGTGCGAGTGACCCGGGACGTGGGCAGCAAGTGGATGTGGGCAGGGATGGCCCGGCGAGCTGGGACTGGCTGTGTGGTCCGGGGGCAGTTCGTTAGTGGTGCTTTCCTAATTAAACAGTGGCCTGAAGAAAGTCACTTGATGGGCAGAGCGAGCTGGGAGTGTGGTCAGGAAGCTGCGTGGAAAACATGTCTGGAAATAGGAGGGAGAGACATCTGGAGCCCGGAGATAAGCAGGGATGGTGGTGGCCACAGTCCACTCATCACCCCAGCACTGCAGCGGCTCTGTTCACTGTCCCAAATGGGTGACATTTAACCCCATGTGGTGCTTTGGGAGCAGCCTTTGGCCAGTGAAAGCTGGGAAAATCCTTCTCCTCGCTGCTCTCTTCCCAAATTATTATTCCTGTTATTGACATAAACCCAGCTCCCACCTGCTGCTTCCCGTTTTTGTGTTATTTCCCAGTTAGTGACCTGTGTCAAGCTGTGGCCTCGGGGCAATCCCGTGAGCTTCTGCCCACCCAGTAAATCCCTGTTAGTGAGCAGAGCATCCACAATATTCCAATCCCAGCGCTGGATTTGTTCAAAAAACACCAAGTGATGGAGCTGTTTGTGTTACTGCTTTTTATTTTCACTTTCACTGTGTATAAAGTGCACGTTTGGGTTGAAGCTGAGCGTGTGTTGTGGGGTCTGTCCCAGCTCTGTTCTGGCTCTTGCTGGGTTTGGTTTGAGAGTATTAAGACTTGGTTTTTGCTTTTGAAGAAACAATATCTGCATTGCTTTAAAATGCTCTTGCTTTGGCTTCATGTAGACCATTCCCAAATAAACGTCCAGGAGAGACTTTGGGACAAAAAATGCTGGATGGAACTTGGGTTTGTGGTGACATTCTCTGGGTTTGGAAAAAAAAAAATATATTAAATCCAGTGGATTACTCCAGTCTGAGTGGTATGGCTTATTTTTTTCCAGCAATAGAATATGGGACGGAGGAAGAGGGATATTTAATGATTTGTCTTAGAACCACAATTTGGAATTTATACATTTGACCTTGTTTTGGTCGATAAAGAGTCGGCTCAGAACTACCTGCGCCTTTTGTGTGGGAATTGCTCTGCAGAACCATCGCATCAAAAAAGGGGAAACCCACCAAGCCAGGAAGTCAGACCTTGGAAAGGGTGAAAAAAGGGAAATCTGCATTTATGCATATGGATGAGCACGCGGGCAGTGCCCAGTGAACCGTGCGGGATTTGCTGCCCCAGTTGAGCCGCGGTTCGGGCGGCTCCTGTCACAGGGCACGGCCGGGTGGCTGTGGCTGTCGCAGGGTGGCTCCGCTCGCTGGCCCTGCTGTCCCCTCGCTGCCAGCCTGACCCGGGGCTGCGGAAGGAGGCGTGGAGTGTTTGTCCTGGCGCAGCTGGCAGGGAGCTGGGAGGGAGCTGCGCTCTGTTCCGGGGGCTCGGAACAAGGGCTGTTTGTCCGGAGAGGGGACAGCGGCCGTGGCGGTGTCCCGCTCCCGAGCCGCTGGGCGGGAGGGGTGGCGGCCCCCCGGGCCAGCTCCAGCACCAACAACTTCTCTTTTCTCCACTGCCAGGGCACCCGAGCAGCCCACAGACTGCACAGCCTGGACGAGAGCACGGGACAGGGAATAACTTTGCCAGCTCCGTGCCCGGGAAGGGAATACCAGCCTGAGCCACAGCTCCCAGTATGGGACAATGGACCAGGGCTCCTGCTGCACCAGCAGCTTCCAGTGCAGGGACAACCAGGACCTGGATCCCGGGGAATCCATCAGCACAGGGATAACCAGGACCTGGATCCTGGGGAATCCATCAGCACAGGGATAACCAGAACCTGGCTCCTGGGGAATCCATCAGCACAGGGATAACCAGAACCTGGATCCTGGGGAATCCATCAGCACAGGGATAACCAGAACCTGGATCCTGGGGAATCCATCAGCACAGGGATAACCAGGACCTGGATCCTGGGGAATCCATCAGCACAGGGATAACCAGAACCTGGATCCTGGGGAATCCATCAGCACAGGGATAACCAGAACCTGGATCCTGGGGAATCCATCAGCACAGGGATAACCAGGACCTGGCTCTGGCTGTGTCCATCAGCACTGGGATAACCAGGACCTGGATCCTGGGGAATCCATCAGCACAGGGATAACCAGGACCTGGATCCTGGGGAATCCACCAGCACAGGGATAACCAGGACCTGGCTCCTGGGGAATCCATCAGCACAGGGATAACCAGGACCTGTCCCCTGCTGTCCCCATCAGCCCAGGGATAACCAGGACCTGGCCCCTGCTGCTCCCAGACCCTTAACCCCTGCAATCTATAAACTCATGGCTGTCCCTGTGTGAGTCCCTGCAGGCAGCCACAGACCTCCAGCTCATCTTGAGCTCTGGTGGTTTTAGGCACGGAATCCTCTGCTGAAGAGCAAATTCTCAGTGAGAAGGTCTGAAATGCTTTTAAGCACTGCTGAAAAAGTGGGTCCAGCCCATTTGTGGGGAGGAGTCAGGCAGAAGCCCATCCTGTGGTGGCTGTTTGATGCTGTGCTCAGGAGGAGAAGCAGCAGAGGTCAAAGCTGGGGTCACACGCAGCTCCGTGCCCCGGGCAGATGTGCGGAGCTGCCGGAGGAGCCCCTGGGTGTTTGCGTGGCCTCCAGCTGCCGCTCCAGGAGGGAGCAGAGAGGGAGCAGAGCGGCTCCCAGGGGTCCCATGTCACATCTGCCAGCCCCAGGCGGATGCCTCGGGTGCCTGAGGACCTCTCCCAGTGCCACACGTCTAGACGTGATCCCAGCGGAGCCTCCGTGGTGCCTGCTGGCAGCTCCACCTCCTTTCCCTGTGCTGGGAAGTGAGGGTGAAGGTATTGCCAGTATGAATGAGATCCTCTGCAGAGTGATTCCCCTTTGGAAACACAGGTTGGGTGTTAAACATCGTTAACTGTTCCTACCTGTAGTTCAGCAACGGTTTTGTAACAACAACTTGTGTGGGAGTACGTTACATTCCTGTGGTTTGATTTTGTGAATAATTCAGGAATTCCTGGTCCCAGGCACACAATTTGCTGCTGTGAGGCTCCATGCAAAGGAGCTGTTCACTGCTCGGTGTCTGATCCCTGTGAACAGGACAGGCTCAGCTCAGTCACTGTGGAGCAGCTCCTGCAGGACAGAGTTCAGTGATGTTCCCTTAATGCCATAACCTGGCATCATCCACCCTCTGCAGCAGCAGGGGAAGGAGCTCAGGGCCTTCTGCTCCCAGGGAAATTGCCATTCATTTTCTCTGTATCAGAGGAGCCTCCAAATACCAGTTCATCATTGCTGGGGAAATGACATTTTGTTTTCTGCAGCGTGACATTATCGCTGTTGTGTAAATTCCATGTTGATAGCTGGGGAAAATGCCTTGGAAAGGGGGATTTAAAGGCATCTGATCAGAGCTCATCAGGGCTGGGGAACCATTTCTGTGCAGCCCAGGTTTTGCTGTCCTCACCCTTTTTATTGTCCACATTCTGGTGACTCTTTGGGGGACGTGGAACCACGGCCCTTGAAGCTGCATCCACATCTGGGATGGTCACTCCAAGCCCTTCTCCCATGCCTGGGCTGTGACTGCAGCTGCCCCCAGGCCTGGATTCCCTCTGGGGGTGAAGTGTGGCCAAGCAGGAACAGCTTGGAACAGCTGGGAGGAGCTGGGAAGAGCTGGGAAGAGCTGGGAAGAGCTGGGACCCCACTTTTCCATTGGAGCCCCAGCACAGGCAGGTGATGTGTGAGAAGTGATGCACCCCTGGGTGTTGTCTGGAATGGGCTGGGCCAGGAGGTTCCTCTCAGGGCTCCCCTGGCACTCAGAATCCAGGCCCTGCTGATTAATGGGGTTCCTTTGGCCAGCAAACGAGCAGGTTCAGCTCTGCTGAGGGGCTTTGGAAGCACCGGGGTGGCTCCTCAGATCATCTTGCCCTGTCATGACTGAAGGGAGTTCCTTGTTTTTTGTCGCCTCTGAGTATTTCTCACCCCTAGAAAATCAATATTCCCATGTATGAATGTTTGATGGGCTTTTTATAACTTTCCATAAAATTGAAATCACCTGAAAAACCATGATGAGTAAAATTTTAAAAAGCCTGCTTGGTATTGAAAGCAGCTTTGGTACCCAACAATGCCCCTAAGAGAAGGGTCTGGAGGGGCAGGACACAGGGAATGGCTCCCAGTGCCAGAGGGCAGGGATGGATGGGAAATTGGGAAGGAATTCCTCCCTGTGATGGTGCTGAGGCCCTGGCACAGGGTGCCCAGAGAAGCTGTGGCTGCCCCTGGATCCCTGGCAGTGCCCAAGGCCAGGCTGGACAGAGCTTGGAACACCCTGGCATGGTGGGAGGTGTCCCTGCCCATGGATGTTCTTTAAAAAAGTCCTTTCAACCCCAAACCAGCCTGATTTTTATGATCTTATCTATCTTAAATCTATATAATATATGTAATACAATAATCTCCAGCTCTTCTGCAGGTGCTGCTGCCTTCAAGTGAGCTAATGGGAAGTTTGGGACCCTTCCAGTACCAGGAAAGGGTGGTGACCAGAAGTGCTGCTGCTGCAGACAGGTGAGAATGGGTGTGATGAGGGTTTTTATTGAATGACTGGGCATGGTCTGGGTGATGAGGGGGTGATCGGTCCAAATTTAGACTCGATGGTCTCAGAGGTCTTTTCCAACCTTAACGATTCGGTGAAATGAAATCCTGGTTTCTTTCCCCCTCCTGCCTTTCCTTGCTGACCAGCTGGATGCAGCAGCATAAGGAGCCTGTTGGGTTTTTTTAAAAAAACAGTACATTAGAATGCTCTGCTGGGCTCAAATTTAGTCATTTGGAGTATTTTGATAACCAGTGAGGGAAAGGGAAGATCCTTGTGAAGAAAGGAGATCCCAGAGAAAGTGCCATAGCCAGAGCAGGATGAGGAGAGAGTTACATAAACCCCTGGGACCTGGAGGCACCGCCGATATCCCAGAGAGGAGCGCCAGGACCCGGAGAGACCTCAGACCCCATTGAACAAACTGCTCATTCGAGTGACCGATTGAAATTCTCCAATGTCTAGATTGAAAAAAAAAAAAAAAAAACAAAAAAAAAAAAAACTCAGGAAATGGGCAAACAAACCTTCCCTTTGTCAGCTGCCAGTTTAACTCGGCAACCTCTGCTCCCCGGCTCCGGCCTCGGGCGCTGCGCGGGTGCCGCGGCCCCGATGGGATGGGAGTGATGGGGAGGGGAGCTCAGGGTGAACCGGGATCCCGCTGGGACCGCACGGAGCTGCGCTGCCCTGCCTTTGAACCGTGTGCCAGGCTGCGCCTCTCCCGTGCGAGCAATCGCGGATCGGGGGCGCGGGGGTTAAAGCCGAGCTCAGCCCACGCCTGGAATGACACGGGCTGTGAGCTGGAAAAGACCTACGAGGGATGCGGGCAGCGCCTGGCAGCGGGAGATCGCTCCTTAAAGGGCATTGGGGAACGCTGCTGTGCAGTCTGGCCGTGACCGACTCCGCCAATTGGGTTTCCCCCGTTTTCCCCGGGATATCCGCGCCCTCCCTGCGGAGCTGGCGGCTGCGCAGCCCGACTTAAAGGACACCGCAGCTTTCAGTCCCGTTTTCCGGGCCATTGGCTGGTGAAAATCCTCGCCTTCCTCTGGTGGTCTGGGCTCTCACCCATCTCCAGCCCCGGCCTCTCAGGGCACTGGTGTGGCCGCACTGTGACCCGTGAGCTTCCCCGCTGTCCCCAGCGAGTGTCCGGCTGCAGCGGCTCCGTCCGATCCCCGCTGGCCTTTGGCTGCCGATCCTCGTGGGGCTGTTCTTGCCTGCTCCTCAGTCACCGAGCTGAGCTCAGCTCCTTTCTCCTTTCTCCTTTCTTCTCTTCCTTTCTCCTTTCTCCTTTCTCCTTTCTTTCTCTTTCTTTCTCTTCTTTCTCCTTTCTCCTTTCCTTTCTCCTTTTCCTCCTTCTCCTTTCTTCCTTTCTTCCTTCTTTCTCCTTTCTCTCCTTTCTCCTTTCTCCTTTCTCCTTTCTCCTTTCTCCTTTCTCCTTTCTCCTTTCTCCTTTTCCTTTCTTCTTTTCTCCTTTCTCCTTTCTCCTTTCTTTCTCCTTTCTCCTTTCTCCTTTTCTCCTTCTCCTTTCTCCTTTCTTTCTCTTCCTTTCTCCTTTCTCCTTCTCCTTTCTCCTTTCTCTTCCTCTTTCTCCTTTCTTTCTCCTTCTCCTTTCTCTTCTCCTTTCTCCTTCTCCTTTCTCCTTTCTCTTTCCTTCTCCTTTCTCTTTCCTCTTTCCCCCCTGACCCTGAGGGTTCAGTGCTCCCGGGGTTGAGGACACTCCATCCCCAGCGTTCCCATGCTGGACCCCTGCCAGCTCCCTCCTCCTGAACTTCTTAAGTGTCTGAGAATTTTTAAAAGTGATTTTGTCTTTGAGCTGAGCCTGTTTTGTGGGCAGCTTTGAGAAGCCCGAGTTTCTGCTCGTGTCCTTATTCTCTGGGGTTGAGGGATCCTCGCTGCTCACAGAAATCGGGTCAGTGGTGACTCACAAGGTTTCAGCTCTGATATCTTTTACCTAAAATCTGAACATCCCGCTTTCCCCTGCAAATGTTCAAGCGCTGGGTAACTCTGCGTGTGTAGGATTTTCAGTACTTGAAGATAAAGAATGGGGACAAACTTTTGGTGGTGCCTGTTGTGACAGGATGAGGGGTGTTGGTTTTGTACTGAAGGAGCATAGATTTAGATTAAATTTAAGAAAGAAGTTTTTTATTATGGGGGTGGTGAGGCTCAGCACGGGCTAGCCAGAGCAGTGGAAGTGTCCAAGGCCAGGCTGGATGGAGCTCTGAGCACCCCGGGACAGTGGAAGGTGTCCCATGGCAGGGGACTGGAACAAAATGGTTTTTCAGATGGTTTTAATCTTCTGCAATTCTCCGATCAGCCCGGATTGCTCAGCAGCAAAACCAGCAGGGAGAAGCCGAGGAGGTCACTGCAGTCACCGCCACCTGTGGTGTTTGCCAGGCTGCCACAGGCACTTGGTAAAATTCCTGTGACTTTTCTACTTAATCCATTCCCCCCAGCTCCTCCTGGAGTCCCCTCCACTGTGGGTGCTCTGACCCTTGGCAGCTGTGTGCTCTGACTCTCCTGCCCCCATGGCAGGGTCTGGAATGTTCTGTGGAGTGACAGCTCCACGCAAGGAGTATGAGGCTGAGAGCCTCTCTCCCCAAACGGCCTCGGTGCCATGCTCAGGTTTTTGTTTCCCATTTCCAGCTGGAGCCTAAATAGCAAAATTCCCATCGTGGGCGAGACAGAGCTGGGATCTGCTTCCACCTGAGGTGTGTGCGCTCCTCCTGCTGAGTTTCTCCATGGTGACAAATCTGTCAAATTCCCTGAAATTTCCATGTATCAAATAAGAGCCTGGATGGAAGAGGCTGCTCCTCTCCCCCTGCTCCCCCTGTCCCTCCGCTCCTCTCTTTCCTCCCTACTCTCCTCTCCTCTCTCTCTCCTCTCCCCTCTCTCCTCCTCTCCTCCTTCCTCCTGCCCTCTCTCTCCTCTCTCCTCTCCTCTCCTCTCCTCTCCCCTCTCTCTCCTCTCCTCTCCCTCCTCTCCTCTCTCTCTCTCTCTCTCCTCTCCCTCCTCTCCTCCTCTCCTCTCTCCTCCTCCTCTCCTCTCCTCTCCTCCTCTCCTCTCCTCCTCCTCTCCTTCCTCTCTCTCCTCTCCTCTCCTCTCCTCTCCCTCCCTCCTCTCCTCTCCTTCCTCTCCTTCCTCTCCTCTCTCCTCTCCCTCCCTCTCTCCTCCCTCTCCTCTCCTTCTCTCTCTCTCCTCTCCCTCTCCTCTCCTCTCCTCTCCTCTCTCCTCTCTTCCTCCTCCTCTCTCTCCTCCTCTCCTCTCCTCTCTCTCCTTCCCTCCTCTCCTTTCCTCCTCCCTCCTCTTCCTCTCTTTTCTCCTCTCCTCTCCTCTCTCCTCCTCTCCTCTCCTCTCCCTTCTCCTCCTCCTCTCCTCTCCTCTCCTCTCCTCTCCTCTCCTTTCCTCTCCTCTCCTCTCCCTCTGTGATTGTGCAGAAGGGGCAGTTTCTGTGCCAGCCTTGTGGGGTTTTCCCAGCTGGAAACTCACTGTCCTGGTTTGTGGTCAGAATTCAGTTCAGGTTCTTCTTTTATTTTATAGAAAATCAGGATGTGGTTGTGAAACTGGTTTTGGAGTTTTGTTTCCCTCACCTGGGAGAAAACCCCATGGACCCATGGATGTCCCCCCATGGATGTCCCCTTCAAGACACGTTTCCCCATCACTCCACAGTGCAGAGGTGCTTCCTGGGGACCATCTGATGTGTCCCCCTGCTCCCAAAGGTGCCCCAAACATCCCAGCTCGGTGCTGAGGGAGCAGCCTGACCCTCCCTCTGCTCTCCCGAGCCGCTGCTCACGTGGAGCCCCCTCCCCACCCCCAGCCCCGACCATGACCATCTTCCGGGGGAGTCCTCGAGGGCTTTTCGTCCTTGTGCTCACCCCAAAAGCAGCGCCTGCCTCGTTAGATTAGAGTTGGAAAATCGCAGCCAGATGGTCGATCATCAGCTTCAGCAACCAGAGGAGTGGGGATATTTTAGGTTCGAGGGTTTCCCATTATGCAATGGCGCAGACACGGCGCGGGGGAGGCGTTGGGTTCTTCTTTCTTTGGGTTTACTAATAAAGAGGGATTTGTTGGTATTTTTTTTCTCTGAAGTTAAAGGTCTGGAGCAGGAGTCTGATGAGGAGAGGATGAGGAAGCTGGAGGGGCTCAGCCTGGGGAAAAGGGGGCTCAGGGGGGACCTTGTGGCTCTGCACAACTCCCTGACAGGAGGGGACAGCCGGGGGGGGACAGGGACAGGAGGAGAGGAATGGCCTCAGGCTGAGCCTGGGGAGGGTTAGGTTGGATATTGGGAGAATTCCTTTATGGAAAGAGTGGTCAGGCATTGGAAGGAGCTGTGCTGGGGTCCCTGGAGAGGTTTAAAAACCTCTGGATGTGGCCCTTGGGGACACGAGTCCATGGTGGCCTTGGCAGGGCTGGGGGAATGGTTGGAGCCGATGATCTCAGAGGGCTTTTCCAACTAAACAATTCCATGATTCCATTATCTCAGCATGGAAAAATGAGGCTGTGGCTCCTCCCGTGGGTTGCTGTGGTTGACCCTTGGCAGGTGCTGTTAAAGGAGTGAGTGAGGAGCGGGGATCAGAGCAGGGATGGGAATTGTCCCTGACAGAACCAGAGAATGAGGAGAAGGAAGGAGCCGGAATGCTCCGTGCCTGGAGCAGCGATGTGGGCAGCTGAAAGGAGCTGGAGCAGTTTGTGATGGAGAGGAAGGGCACCCTGGGGTGTTGGGTGTCTCTGGGCACCAGACTTTCTAGTCCTGGGCAGTCGGCCAGGGAGCATCTCCCTTGTGCCCGGCACATCCAACGCAGCGTGGTGTCCTTGTGCCCCAACCCCTGGCACGGGAACCCTGCCCTGATCAAGAGCTGTGGGTGTTGTGTGACCCTGCGGGGCAGCAGGCTCAGCTGGGCCCACTTGAAATGGTGTTTTTTGCCCTCCTGACCCTGAAGATTTTGAATAACTCGAGATTCAGAAGCAGCCGGTGCATCTGGAATGTTTCTGACTCACTCATCGCGCCGGCATCTCGACACCCGCCCAAAATAGCTCCGTGCCGTGGCGCAGCTCCGCTGTGGATGGAGCAGAACGGCACCAAAACCCTCCCGGGATGCAGAGATGCCCCTGCAGCGATGGCAGGGGGGAAACAGCCCCGTCTCTGCCAGCCTTGCCCTGGTCAGGAGGGCGCTGCGGGGAGCGGGCACTGAGGGGGTCCCGGTGCAGACCCCACGCTCACCCCGTGGTCACTGCCCTGGCCAGAGGCACCTCCGGCCTCCTCCTCACCCCTCGCCCTGTCCTGCCACGGGGGACAGAGCAGGAGGCTGATGGTGATGGCTGGAGCCAGGGAGAGCCCCCAGCCAGGGCTGGGTGTCCCCCCGAGGGAGCAGCACCCCGAGGTGTTCAGGGTCACCCCCACGGAGAGCTGGGTCTGGGGTGTTCTCCTGCCGCGCACAGGGGACACCAGAGCGAGACCCTCCAGGGCTCCACAGCGAGAGGGGGCACCTCCAGTGCCATGGCTGGGGGCTCCCGGGGTTTGTCACAGCAGGAATTGTCCTGAATCCCCGGCAGGCAGGGAAGGGTCCCCCAGGAGTGACCCCCGTGAAGGGTTCTGTGGTGACCCCAGTGACCAGCACAGGACCCGAACACGGGGGATGTGCCGGTGTCCTGCGGGGCCGGGACGGCGGGGACACGAGTGGCTCTGGAGCATCCTGGGGACGCCGGAGCATCTCACAGGCGCGCTTGGGCTGTGCTGGGAGAGCCCTCTCCTGGTCGGTGCGAGGGGAGGAACGGCTGCGCCTGGGAGTCTGCCGAGAGATCGGGAATCCGGGTATCCCAGGGAATCCGGCTGTCCCGGGGTGTCCGGCTGCCGGGTGTCGGGTCCCGGGTGTCGGTGTCCGGTTGTCCGGTTCCTAGTGTTGTGTTCTTCGGTGTGCGGTTTCAGGTGTCCGGCTGTCCCGGGGTGTCCGTCCGTGCTGAGCTTTGGGGTCCAGTTCCAGCCGAGCACCCCCCGGTTCCATGGGAAGATGTTCCATCCTCGTGGGTCCCTCTGGGAGTTGGGGAGAGGTCCCCCCGTCCCCTTCTGCCGGGGGTGCTGCCGGGACCCTGCACGGTGCTCACTCAGCTGAGGGTGTCCCCGGGTCCCCGTGTGGGACAGGGACTGGTGGCCGTGCTGGGACAGGGATGGGACAGTGTCCCCATGTGGGACAGAGGATGGGACCTGTTCCCTGTGCTGGGACAGGGACTGGTGGCCGTGCTGCGACAGGGATGGGGCAGTGTCCCCACTGTGGGACAAGGATGGGACCGTGTTCCCTGTGCTGGGACAGGGACTGGTGGCAGGAATAGGGCGTGCTGCGATTCAGGGATGAACCTGTGCTGGGTGGAGCGCACGTTCGCCCACCGTTGTGGGACGGGTCCCAGCCGGGCAAAAACTGATGAGGGTGGACCTTTGATGAACACCGGCGTGTGTCATGTCCACACTGGGGTCACACTGGTGGGGGACTCCTGACTCAGACACAGAAACCGTGAGGGACAACTGGGACATGGGAGCGCATCTGTGGATGAGCAGAGGGATCCGAGCACGAGCGTCTCAGGATGGTCGGGCACCCTCCCGCTCCCCGCGCGTTCCCCACCTCCCCACGCGGCTGAAGCGGAGCCGTCCTTTTCCAAATCTTTATTGTAAATAATCTGCGAATGCAGGGGCGCCACGGCGTGCCAGCAGGCGGAGCGGCGCGGGCCCGGCGGCCCGGTTCTCCGTACGTGCAAGGGTGGAGCGGCGGGCGGGGGGGGGGGTCCCGCCGCGGTCGGGGGTGAAGGGTGGGGCGGGGGTGGCGGCAGCTGCGGCGAGGGGGTGATGGGGACCCGGCCCCGCTGTGCTCGTCCCGGGCGGCGGCTGGGGCCGCGGGGCGGCGGGACGGGGGCTTTTCTTTTGGCTTGGAGACCGGGTGCCCCCCGCAGGTGTAAATCCCCGCCGCCGCCCTTCCCGCCCTGACGCGTTATTCATTAAGAACTCCAGTATTTATATATATTTATATATTATGTCCCCAAACCCGGTACAACGGTGGCTTTTGCTCAAACAGGGGTGTCCCTCGCCGCGGGGAGCGCCCCGGCCGTGGCTGTGACAGCGTGGGACACTGTGGTACGTGAGAGAGACGGGCGCTGATGCGCCCCTGATGCCAGGTGGTTTTCCCGGTCCCTTGTTCCCCTTGCCATCACTGGTATGTCACAACGAGAAGCCACACGGAGCCCCAGGGGTGTCAGCCACCCCACCTGCTGTCACTTCACCCTGTCTCCTGTTGTGCCCCAACCACGGCTGGGTGCGGACGTCACCGGTATGGGGCCCCACACACTTTGTGCCTGGGCTGCTTGGGGACCCTTGTCCCCTCTTGTTCCTGGCAGGGTCTGGGGGGGCAGGACAGGCAAGAGGACACGAAAGAGGGGAACTCCACTCTGCCGCGTGAGCAATGATCATCCCGTCATTATCCTCACACACACACACCAGGCTGTGTCACCGGGTGTCACCAGGGATGTCCCCTCTCCATGCTGAGTGTCACCAGTGGTTCAAGGGGTCAGTGTGGCCCCTGGTGCTCCGTGGTGCTGTGGGTTGGGTGGCCCTACAGAGCCACCCCATGCAGAGTGACATGTGCCACATGCCACAGGGACAGGGACAGGGTGCTGCCTCCCCCCAACCTGCCGTGGGGGTGGGGGACACCCAGACTGGGGATGGGTGCCAGCTGCCCGTGGGGATGGTGCAAGTGTCACCAGTTTGAGCGCGCCAGTGTCCCAGCCCAGGGCTCACCCTGTACCCTGGTCCCCCCGGGTGGCCGCGCTGTCACCCCAATCCAGTGTCACCAGTTTGGGGTTCACCTGCCTGAGCTGGGGATATGGGGGGAGCCTTGAGGAGACCTGTCACCCGTGGGTGCCTGTCCCACCACTGGGGACTTTGGGGTCCCATGGCTTGGGGGCTGCACCCATGGGGGATCGGGGGAGAATTTGAGGGGACAAACCCCACACGGGGCTGCTGAGCTGTTTTGGGGGATTAGGGGGAGGCACATCTGGGGTGCAGGACTCGGCCCCCCTGGGACCCAGCCCAGGCACCGGGGGTGGGGGGGACACGACTCCCAGGCCCTGAACTGGGAGAGGGGTGCTGGCCCGGGACTGGGGTGTACTGGCCCTGTAACTGGCTTGCCGTAGAGGGCTTTGAACCGCCCCTTGGACGCTGCAGGTGAGGGGCTTCCCTGTCCCCCTGACTCATTTGGGCATCACGATATAATCGTCCTTGCCAATTCTATTCGCAGCGGCGGCCGGGCTCCTGTCCCCCGCTGAAGATACGCATGCTGTGCATTGGGCCGGGTCCGTCGGTCGCGGGTTATTTCATTCCGGTGCGGGGTCGGTCCACGCCTCCCATTCGTGGCGTCGCCGGGGAGCTCGCGTCAAGCCCCCCCTAGTCTACTTGGGACCTGGTAGACGGGCCCATAGGCTGTTTAGACGTGGCTGGGGACGAGAGCTGTCCGCGCTCAGGCCCCCTGGGCACTCTGCCACCGAACAGAGTGGGTTGCCGTGCTGATCTACTTAGTGCCTGTCAGCCGAGGCTTTCGTCGCGATTCTTCAGGGGGGTGACACACGGCGGGACACTGAGTTCTGAAACGAGCCAGCACCGGGGGGGAGGGGCTGCGCACAGGCCCCCCAGCCGCTGTCCCCGTTACACTCGCCGTGGCAGAGGTGGACACGCAACGGCCGTGCACACAGCAACCGGAATGAATCAGGGCCCGGCTCCCCCTCAGGCCCCGTGCCAGGCGCGCTACGGTTGACAGGGACTGGGACTAGACGATGGGCGGACACGGTTACACTCCCTGCTGCGCCGGGTCGCTTCCTCGGCGGATTGTTCCTTGGGGCCGGTGTGCAGGGGGAGAGGAGAGGAGCGTTAGTGCCACCCCCGTGTCGCCGCTGTCCCCCTCGCTGTGTCCCCCCACCCAGTGTCCCCGGTCCCACAGGCAGCAGCGGTGTCCCAGTGCCAGGCAGGAGCACCCGCGGGGCACGACACAGCGCCGCCCAAGACCCCATGCTTGGGGACAGACACGGCCACGGGGTCCGGGTGCGAGTGCCCCCAATGGGCACATGGGGGCAGCGGCAGCAGGGCCGGGAGCGCAGGGGCTGGTGTACATAGGGACAGCAGGGCCAGGGGCCAGGCAGGGCCAGATGGGGACGGGGGACACGTGGGGCAGGATGCCCGCAGGGGCACGGCCTTGGCGCTGCGTCGCGGTGACGGCGCGCGGGGGACGTGGGCCGGGACAAGCAGCACAGGGGACGACCATCGGTGGGCTGCTTACTAAATTCCCCAGCCTGTCCCCCCTAGGACGATGGCAGCCACCAGCACGGCCCCCGCGATGGAGCCGATTATGATATTGGTGCCACTGGGACCTGTGACAGAGACAGGCGGGGGAAGGCAGGTCCCGTCGCTGGGAAGTGGAGACGGGAATGGGACATGCCCCAATGAGATGCCCCTGCCGGTGGGGACTCGGGATGGGACCACGACCCGCACGGGAACATTCACGTGAGGGGAACGTGGGTGACAAGGCTCAAGTGATCCACTCATGGAAGCCCAGGTCCTCCTGTGCTGGGGGTCCCTGGTGAGGGGAAGCCCACCATAGGACACGCTCAGCGGGGAGGGGATGCGGGGACACGGGGACACAGCCCCAGGGATGACCCAGTGCTGTGGGGACCTGGGAGAGGGGGCAAACCCAGCCGTGCCCGGCTGAGCGGCGGCACCACGGTGCGGGGACACCCCGGTGTGGCTGGGGACAGAGCGGGACAGCCCAGCCTGTGGGGCCTGGGGACAGCAGGGAGCCCGTGTCCCCGCGGGCGCACGGACCCTTGTATCGCTCCGTCTCCCCCGTCGGCTTCGGCTCGGGGATGGGGTCGTAGACGCTGCAGTCCTTCCCCGTCCACTCCGCCCGGCAGATGCACTTCCCCTCGTTGCTGCAAACCTGCGAGGGGGAACGGCGTCACCTCCCGCCACCCTGACCCCCCCTGGTGTGCCGTCCGCGCGCCCCTCACCCGTGGTCGAGCAGATACTTCCCGTCCCACTGCCGGTGGCGTGAGCTGAGGCTAAAGGCGTGTCTGTGAAGGCATTTGCGGTCGAGACAGAGCATTCCGGGCCCACAGGGCGTCCCGTCCTCCACGTAGCTCAGGTCCGAGCCGTCCACCAGCTGTACGTGGCCGCCCTGCCCAGGACAGCTCCAGCGGTGACATCGGACCCCGCGCCACCCGGACCACCGTCGGTGCCGTGGTGGTCCCGTTACCTGCAGTCCACGTAGCGGTTCTGGTGGTAGAAGTGGTTGGTTGCGATCTCCCCGCTGAGTCCCCAGCCGCGGCGGCCGAGATGTTGCGCCAGCGATGGAAGCCGCACAGGACGTCCCTGCGAGGCAGCTGGCGGTCACCGCCCAGGTGGGTGGCGGGAGGCCGCGGTGGACATAGGTGTCACCCTGCGTCTTGTTGCACTGCAGCCAGCCCAGGCCCTCGCGCCCGCAGTTGCCCCGCTCCGTCCCCTCCACGTTCAGCTTCTCGTCAGACAGCGCTCGCCGACCTGGCAGAAGAGCGGAGTTGTCACCTGGTGTCACCCTTTGCCGTCCCCAGCCTGGCCAACACTCCACTGCGGCCCCCAAGCCGTGCACTGACGGTCCGGTTTTGCGCTTCCCATCCGTTAGCAGCGTCCTGCGTGGGAGGGAGTAGGGTCTGGGATGGATGGTAGGAGACTGGGCAGGGTTGGGCTGGGAGGGGTCAGGGTGTGGGGAGGGTCAGGAGCTGGGGGGGTAGTGGTGGCTCAGCACCCCACCCGCACCCAGTGTGGTGTGGACGGTCGCTGTGGCTGCGATTTGGTGAAAGTCACGTCTTGGTGGGGAAGACCTCAAGCCACCGTTCATCCCTGCCATTGGCGAGCCACCGTCCCATTCCAGGTGGCTCCAGCCGTCCGCCTGGCCTTGGACGTCCCAATGCACTTCCCACATGCCCAAGCCATGCATAGTAACCAGGTGGGCTGAATCACCTGTCGTTCTCACGAGTTCCTCCAGCTTTGTGGACGTTGGGGTGGACATGTGGGATGGGAGAGGTTGGGTGACGCACAGGCCCACGAGTGTGTTCCCCGTGTTCCCCCGGCCCCGGTGACCTGGCTGGGGTCCCGGTGCAGGTTAGGGGATGTAACTCGTTCACGCCTTGCCGGCAGGCACCCGCGTGTCGTACTGCGGGGCACAAACAACTCAGAACGGAGGCGGAGGTCACACCTGGACCGGGCCCCTGAGCCGGGCGCCCCTCAGCCCGCACCTTGCCCTTGCAGGCAGGGCCGTCGCTGCATCGCGTCGTGGGTCAGGTGCACTTTTGCAGCAGTTCCCGCCGCTCCCGCACACTCCTGCCGGGACAGCAGCCAGATCGCGGCGATCAGCCCCCGGCAGCCCTGGCAGCCCCCCGAGCTGGGGCAGCAGCCGCCGGCCCCGCTTCACCGCCAGCGAGCCGCAGTCGCACTCCTCGCCCGCCTCCACGAAGCCGTTGCCGCACTCCGGAGGGTCCAGGAGTCCGGGCGGGAGGGGACATGACACACGCACATGAGAGCTGCTGGGGACCGAGCAGCTTGCGCTACCAGCCCCGGAAAGGGCTTTGCGCTCCAGGGAAAGATGCAGCGCCCCAACACTGTGCAGGATGCGGGCTGCTCTTCACTCCAGCAGTGAACGGGCTGGGGAACCGCACAGACCCGGGGAGCCAGAAGCCATCTCCAAAGCATCACTCGCCACCGTGCACCCAGAGGCCGGGGTGGGGGCCGTTACCTTCAGGGGTTTGTTGAAGAGGCAGCTGCCGCCGCCGTCCTGCAGGAACTGGTTGTACTCATCGATGCTGCAGCGGGAGAATTTCCGCGGGAGGTAATACCTGTGGGACAACGGGGTCACTGTCACCCCATGCCTCCCGGGGGTACGGTCGGGTACCCGAACCCGGGCAGGACCCTCGGCACTGCCGGACACCCGAACCCGGGTGATGCCCCCGCCAGGAGCGGTGACACGAGGTGTGCAGGGGACACGAGTGGCAGTGCCACCCCGAGCGGGCACCCACCCTGTGTCCTCCATGATACAGCCCAGCCACGCGTCCGGACAGCGGCAGTCCCTGGAGGATGGGACGCAGCAGGGCTGGGGGTGCTTGGCTGCCTCCGCTCAGCTGGTGGCCCCGCGGCGCGTCCCCGCTGTCCCCAGAGCCCCGCGGGTGTGCTACCTGCGGCCGTGCGGTGCTTGTTCCACATCATGCACGTTCTGCCCGAGCGTCTGCGCCAGTGTCACCGCCATGGCCGCCACGTTGCCGTACTGCGCGGGAGCGACAGTGTCACCGCAAGGACCCCGTCCCTGTCCCCAGCCCCTCGCGGGGGTCTCGCCCGCCCACCCTTCGTGCGCCGCCGGCGGGAGGGGAGCAGTCTCCCCGGACAAAGGCGGCTGCCGCCTGCGGCTGCTCTTGAAAGTCCGCCCCTGCGAGGAAGGGATGGTGGGGAGGGGGTGGCCCGTGCGGAGGGGCGCGGCGGCGCCGGCGCTCCGAGAAGAGGTGGCGGTGTCGCTGTAGCTCCGCAGCCCCTCCGCTGGTACTTCACGAACTCGTGTGAGGGTTCAGGGTCTTGCCCATCCGGTCCGATCCTCCGCCGCCACGTTCCATTGGCACCGCCGATGCGGGTGTTGAGCTGCTCCTTGTAGATCTGGGGGACAAAGGGACAAAGGTGCTGGAGTTGAGACCCCTCCCGGGACAAACCCACCGGCCACCGGGAATAAACCCCCGCCGACAACTTCAGGAGCAGGGCACACCATCTGTCACCAGGACAATTCCCGGGCAACCACCAGCGGGAACAACTTACCGGCTGCCAAGGGAAACAACACTGGGACAAACTCCCTGGGGACAAACTCTCAAGGGACCAACCCAGCAGGTGCTGAGGACCAACCCCGTGCCATAAACCACCAGGAATTAGGGACAAACTCTCTGGGGACAAACCCGCCAGCTGCTGGGAACAGTCCCCTCAAGGACAAACCCCCCGGACTGGGGATAAGCCCTCTCTCCAGGGATAAACCCACTGAGGACAAACCCCTTGGGAGTGAAGCTCCCAAGGGCCAAACCCATCAGGTGCCAGGGATTAACCCTCCCAGGACAATTCTTCCAGGGCAGCCCCTCACCATGTCAGAGTTACACGGCTTGGCGAAGTTGCTGGTGAGAACCACGGACTTGCGGAGCTGCAGGAACTGGGGCGACACAGGGCAACGGAGGTTGGGGGCCTGCCCGACCCCTCACCGCCCCCGCCAGCCCCGGGGACCCCCCGCTCACCAGCTGGTGGTCGTTCACCACGGCCAGCTCGATGTACTTGGTCTCGCTGTGCACCGTGTGCTGGGCTCGGCGGACCTGCAGTGGGAGCCCGCGGCTGAGCTGGCACCGGCACCCGGATGGGGCTGCTGAGCCCTCCAGGGGTGTTTGGGACTACAGGAGAGGGGAGAACCACTGAGTGGTCTGGGGATGGAGCCCTCCATGTCCCAGTGGTCCTCTGGGCATCCCTGAGCCCAGGCAGGAGCAGCCCACAAACGCGAGCCCAGCGCCCACAGAGCAGCCTGGCGCACTCACAGCCAAGAGACAGAAATCAACCAGGGTGAGGCACCTTTGTCCCCTGCCCCATTGTCCCCTGTTCTCTGTCCCCTGCTGTCCCCGCTAACCTGCCGCCGTCGCCGCAGCTTTGGTATCCCACCCGGGACCCGCTGGCTCAGCGCAGGGAAGAGGCAGTCTGGAGGGAAGGGACAGGGGTGGTGGGACACCAGGACACGGGGCCACTGAGGCCACCGCCACCTGTCCCCAGGAACAGCTCCGTGCGAGGGCTCACCCAGTCGGGGGCAGCTGGGGACGCGCTGGACGATGTGCGGTCGAAGGCCCTGCCACGGGGAGAGGTGTGTCACGACACGTCCCCATGTCCCCACGGCTGTCCCCAAGCCACAGCCAGACCCGTAAAGTGCCTGGGGGATGCCAGGACAGGCACAAGGCGGTGCCACCGCTCACCTGCCCGTGCTCGGCGCCCGCCTGGGGCTCGATCAGGTACGTGGCTCGGCCGTCCGAGAAGACCCCGCTGCAAACAGAGGTGCGGGTGTCAGGGTGCGGAGGGTGCGGCCCCCAGCCCCCCGCCGGCAGTGGGGGTACTCACCTCAGGCCCTGGCAGCTGGAGAGGGCGGCGAAGGAGCGGGGCTGCCCCCGGATCCGGCCCTGGTAGTAGCAGTGCTCCCCCGCGCCCTGCGGAGCGGCGACGGGCGCTGAGCCCCGGGGCCCGCCCTGCCCCGCACCCCCAGGGGCTGGGGGCTCTGGGGGGCACCCTCAGGGTGTGCTCGCTGCCCAGAGCACCCAGGGATCCTCCGCACGAGGAGAATCCCCCCTCACCATGGCAGCACGCCCCAGTGCAGGGGCTGGGCACCCCAGAGGAGGGGGAACCAAGGGACAGGGGGCTGGGGGGATGCTGAGCTGCTGGGCACCATTCCTGGGCTTTTGTGGGATTTATCAAGCGGCCACCACAACCCCTGCACTGGCACAGTATGGCACAGTATGGCACAGCACGGCAGGGCACGGTTTGGGACAGCATGGCATGGTTTGGCACAGCACGGTTCCGCATGGCACAGCACAGCACAGCAGGGTTTGGCACAGTATGGTTGGCACAGCATGGCACGGTTTGGCACGGCATGGCACACATCTTACCGTGCTGTGGCTGCCGTTGCTGCCCGCGCCGACGTGGCGCTCCACGTAGTGGGAGGCGAGGAGGTGGCTGCGGGGAGCAGGTGAGGGGTGAGGAGGAAGAGGAGGAAGAGGGAGACGGCAGCCGCCATCCATGTGTAGGACACCCCCCGGTGTGGGGGCTGCCCCCCATCCACGCACACGGGATCACCCCAGCATGGGACCGCTCTCCCAGTTTGGGGGGTGTTGGTGGCCCATGGGCCCCTCCTCCCCCCTGCTCCACCCCCGGCTCGGTCCCCAGAACTGCTCTGCACAACCCCCTCCCCATCCCCGAGCATCCCCGGCTCCTCCCCTCCTGCTGGGGGACACCTGCAGCCCTACAGCGGGTGCCCCCTGCCCCCCGGGACCCCCGGCTCACTCACTGGTTCAGCCGCAGGTCGAGGGTGAAGGCTGAGCCGAAGGCACGCACCATGAAGCTCACCTGTGCCAGGTGCAGCCCCTGCAGGACAGCCAGAGCCGTCAGCCCCCCAGAAATTCATAACTACGATAATAATTAAAACCCCAACCCAAATACGCAGCCTGTAAAGATGTGTGCTTTTTTTAACCCAAAAATTCATCATAAAGGAAAACCGTTTTTTCTCCTCAAACCCATGACGCCTGGAGCACTGGGGTGGCACCTGCGTCCCATCGCCCCCTCCGCGGGTGCCGCGCTGGGCTGGGGGTGCCGGAGGGTCCCCCCGGCGCTGGGCCCAGCCCGGGCCGGGGCAGCCGGCCGCCGTTTCCCGCCTCTGCGGCCGCCGCTCCTGACCTTTCCTGCCGCCGGCAGCGGCAGCGGCAGCGGGAGCCGAGCGCTGCGGCGCGGCCTCAGGCCCGGCAAACTCGGCGCACGGGTAAGAGCCCGGCACCGACTGCGGCTCCCTCCGGTGCTTCACACGGGGAAACGGCAGAAAAGCCAAACCCGCCCCGGTGTCCCCTTGCTGGGGGTGAGCGCAGCTCGGGATGAGGACACAGGGATGAGGAGCCGTTTGTCACCACGGGGAGGGGATGTCCCGGGCCACGAACGCATCCCTGGGGACCGCTCAGCAGGGCTCTGCCGCCGAGACCCAGCCCCGAATTCCGCCGGATCTCCGCTGCTCCCGCCCCCCCGACACCCTTAACACCCCCTGGCCTCCCGCCAGCGCGGCGGCTGCCGGCGCTTCCCGGCGTCCGGCGGTTTCACTCGACGCCGGGTGTAAATCACCTCTGCGGCGAGCGCAGCTGCTCATCTCGCCTTTACCCGGCGCGGACGGGGATCGATGGGCGCCGTTCTCCGCGGCCGCCAACACCTCAACTCCCCCGGGGCGGATGGGGCGCGGGTGCTGCTCCCCGAAACGCTGCGACAGCCGGGCACGGGGTGAAGGTCACTGCCCGCTGCCCGAGCCCGGGGTGGGACACAGAGGGCTGCTCTCTCGTGGTCTGGATCCGTCTTTGCCGGACACACGAGTCCGTTCCTGCGGGAGCCCTGCCCGCCACCTGCCCGCTCCCGTTCCATCGCTCCCAACGCCCGCGGGCCGCCGGTTCCCAGATTTAATGGGATTTCGCGGCACAATTCCGTGTCCCTCCGGGGAGGATGGCAGCGGGATGGTCCCTGGGGGTTCGAGGGCTCCAGTTCGGGATGCCGCTGCCCACGCACACGCTGGGGTGCGGCTGGGCCAAGTGACGGCGGCTGCCTGGGGGACCTGGACCTGCCACCCGCCAGGGACCGCGAAAGGCAGCGGGTTGGGGGTTGTCGTTCACTTACGGGTCCTCCTCCGCCTCCTCCTCCGGGCTCATTCCTGACCCTGGTGTCCAATTGATGCTTTGGGACTTCTCCTCCCGAGCTCTGCCCCACCAGCCTGCTGGGGTGGGTGATTTGGGAGACCACCCGCCCGTCCGGCCATGGGGCCCGCGGGAGCCTCCGCGGCAGCGCGCCCGCCTGCGCGGCAGGACCTGCGGGAGAGGGGAGCGGGTCGCGGCCACCCTGCAGGGCTGGGGACACGGGGGCTGGGGATGAGGAGGGATGGGGACACGGGAGACTGGGGACAGGGGGATGTGGAAGGCTGGCGACGAGGAGGGCCAGGGAGATGAGAACACGGAGGGATGGGGACACGAGGGGACAGAGTTGTTGAACATGCTCAGGGGGTGACCCAAGTGTGGCGCTCCATCCGGAAGGGGACACCCGTGTCGTAGATGGGATGCCCCGGGAACGTGGAGGGTGGGCACAGGGATTGTCCCAGGGTGGACAGCTGGAGAACACCCTGGTGTGCCCAGGAGGGGACACCTGGCCAGCACCGGCGGGGAGGGGTGGCCGGGGCGTGGGGGTGACCACTAGGGGAAAATATCTGGGTGGGGAAGCTCAGGAGGGCTCAGACACCGTGATGTGACCTGGAGGGGACACGCAGGGGACATGGGCGGCTGACAAAGTGATGGGGGCATGCAGGGGGCAGGGAGGCTCAGAAATGCCATCACACCTGGAGGGAAGGTTGGGAAGGATCAGCATATCCTGGAGGGGACATCCGGGGAAAAGGGGGGACTGGAATGGGGACACATCTCAGAGGGGACACCGAGGGGACAGGGAGAGCCGGGAGGGGGACACCAACGAATGGGAGATGGAAGACTGGTATGGGGACACCCCCCCAGAGGGAACAAGGAGGGGACAGCAGGACTGGTGCAGGGACACCTTTGGAGGTGACAGCCAGGGGACACGGGGGGTGGCCGCTATGGGGACACATCCCAAGGGGACGTGCAGGGCTGCTATGAGGACATCTGTAGGGACATGCAGGGAAGGGGGAGCCGAGATGGGGACGCATCCTGAAGGAGACATGGAGGGCTGCTTTGCGGCCACCTCCGGAGAGGGACACGGTGGGCGCCGCTGCGGGGACAGCGAGGTGGAGGAGGGGCGGGGCAGGTGCGGGGCCGGGCCGCGGGGGGACGCGGGGCTGCGGGGCCGCTGCGGCGGGGCAGCTGGGGGCCGGGGCTGCGGGGGCCGGGCTGCGGGGCCGGGCCGGGGCAGTGCGGGGGATCGAGGGCCCGGCCCCTCCCGGGGTCTGCGGGCGGCGCTGCGGAAAAATGTGTCGATGCGCGAAAAGCCCAGCGGCGGCGCGCGGGGCCGGGGGAGCGGGGCGATGCGGGCCGGGAGCGCGGGCGCGGAGCGGGCCGGAGCGGGGCCGGTACCGGAGCGATGCCGGAGCGGGAGCGGGTCCGGACCTACCTGCCCGCGGGGCGAGCGAGAGCAGCGCGGCCAGCAGCCACCCCGCAGCGGGCTCATGGCTCCCCCTCTCGCCAGCGGCCGCGCCGGGCCCCCGCCGCGGGGACCGTCACCGTCCCGTCCGGCCCCCCCGCCCGGGCCGGGCCGCCAGCGCCGCCCCCGCCCGCCCGCACGCGGCCCCGGGCCCCGACCGGACCGGACCGCACCGGCACCGCACCGGCCGGCACCGGCAGGCCGCCCCGGGCCCGCCCCGCCCCCGCGGCCCGCCCCCCGGTACCGGCCCTTCCACCCTCCCCGCCCGGCTGCCGCAGCGCGCGTGGCACCCGCGGCACTGCAGCACCGGAGCCGGGGCATCACCCCCTGGCCGGCACCCCCGGGCCGGCAGCACCCCCGGCCGGTACCGGAGCCGCCGGTCCCATCACCCCCGGCCGGTACCGGAGCCCCGGGGCCGGTACTGGGCACCCCCGCAGGAGCAAGGACTGGAGCCAGTGCCAGACCCCTCCCCGGCGGTTCAGACTGTCGCCCCCACACCCACCCAGTACAGGAGCACCTGCACACGAACTCCCCAGTCAATATTGGCCTCCCGAGGTCTGGATCCCCAAGCCAGCGTCAGACCCCTTCAGCCACTACTGCCCCCCCTGCAGCCAGTGCAGGACCCCACACCAGTACCGGGCTCCCAGTCAGTCCCAAACCCTCCCCACACCAGTACCGGGCTCTCCAGTCAGTCCAGGGCCTCCAGCCTGGACTGAGTCCCCCTCAGCTGGCACCGAGTCCCTGACGAGTCCCCAGCTGGCTCCCAGCCAGTCCCAGAGCCCCCCCAGCCCGTACTGGAGCTTCCAGCCACTGCCTGGACCCACAGCCATTATCAGAGCCCCCAGCTGGGACTGAAGCCCCCAACCAGCACCACCTCCCAGCTTCAACCAAGCCCCTCACTGCTCCCAGCTCTGGATGGAGCCAGGGGCTCCAAGGGGATGGTGCTGAAAGCAGGCAGTGCTGGTGCCCACAGCCCTGGGGACATGGGGTGATTCTGGACCAGCCCCAGTGGGTGGGTGGTGTCAGCCAGAGGTTCCCTACCCTCAGAAAGCACCAGAGCCCAGAGTTCCTCTTGGGTCACTCTGATTTTGGGGGTTGCTGCAAGGCCGTGCTCCCTCCCAGAGATAATGGAACAATTTTAGGGAGACAAGCCCCAGTAAATTCCTGTTTGTTGCAACTGGAGCAGGGGAGCAGCACAGAGGGTAACACTGCCCATGGGGGGAGGCAGCACAGCCACAGGCACCCCCAAGAGGGCCTGTCCTGGTGGGCACAGAGGCTCCATCCTGCTTGGAACTGCCCTTCAAGAAGCCACAGGTACCCCAGAACATCCTCTTGGCCAGCTCAGCTCATTACTGATCTCCATCCCTCAGTCCCATGCCCAGGAGAGGTCACCAGGCTCTTGGCACCTGCTCTCCAGTTTCTGCACACCCCTCCTTACTGGGGGCCATCCCTGCACAGGGTACAAGAGCTCCCCAGAGCCTGCTGACCACACTGCCATCATGGTGTCCATTACCAAGCCCTTCCAGCAAAGCTTCTCTCCACCCAACCCCTCCTGCTCTGCTCCCACCCCCAGACACATTCAAACCCCAAAGCAGAGCAGGATCTCATCCCTCCATTTTATTTCAAAGGTAAGAAGTTCATAAAAAAACCCAAACAAGTTAAAACCAGCTGAAAATACTCAAAGACAACACCCCAGACCACATGAGAAGCACAAATCTCAACCCCATGACCCTCCTCTCCCACATCTTTGCACCTCTGGGACCATGGAGGGACAGGAGGAACCTCTCTGGAGGACAAAGAGCACATTCCTGCTGAAGAGAGACTTCCAGATGCAGCACCGTGGCAGCAGCCTGCAAGGAGGTAGAGGAAGCTGCTGGCTCTAAACAAGAGAGGGAGGATCCCAGCCCTGATCCCAGCAAAGGACAGTGAAGCCACTGCATCCCCGTCAATCCCCAACGACAGAGCTGCCCACGCTGCTGGTGCTGTCCTCACTCCAGCTCTTGGATGTGGCTCCTGGTCCTGACACCAAGGGTGGCTTGGTAAATCCCTTCCCAGCCCCTTCTCAGCTCCCACCGAGGGTCCGGAAAGGTGATTTTAGCTGGTCCAGCTGCCAAACAATGTCCCAAATCTGGGAAAAGAGGCTCCTCGGGTCTCTGTGCAGCAGTTCCTACAGTTCTTGTCCTCTGGGCCTGCCCAGGCCAGCTCCGAGTCCTTGAGCACAGAGCAGAGCTGCGACTCGTAGCCGCTGTCCCTGACGCTGCCGTGTGTCTGCTGCAGCAAATCCCTGTCCACGGGCAGCACGCTGCGGCCCCGCAGCCCCGGGAGGCTGGGGAGCAGCTGCACATCCCAGTCTGACTCCGAGGAGCTCCTGCCGAAGCCGGGAGCAGTGCCTGGGCTGCGGGGAGCAGGCGGGAGGAGGCCGGGGCTCGGCGCCCGCTCCGTGCCCTGCCTGGGGACTGTTTCCTCTGCTGCCCTGACACAGAGCGAGCAGCAACATCTGGCTCCAGCCACGGGCAGTGTGGGAGAGGGCAGGCAGCCAGCAGGGCAGCTGGTGCTGCTGGCCATGCTCTCCAGAGCAGGCCTGTTCCCATTGCTGGGTGTGTTGTCACCGTCCCCTCCGTGCCGCTTCCCTCGGGATCGCTCCCTGCCACACTTGCTGGCAGTGCTGGCCGCAGCTGCCTCCCCAGGATCCAAACCTGCAGCTCCCGGGGATCCCGGCCGGGTTCCAGGGTCCTCAGGGCTCCCACAGAGGCACAGATGCAAGGCAGGGGAGCTGTGAGGGCTGCTGGAGAGCTGTGTGCCCAGGGGCAGGCTGCCAGCCCCCGCCACACCGGGCAGGCCTGGCTCGGACACCTGCCCTGCACCCTGTGCCCCTGCCTCACCCACCGGCTCCGTCTGCTCACCCGCAGGGGAGAGGCCAAAACGCAGCTCCAGCTCCAGCCTGGGCCTCTTTCCCACCTGGGAGCTCTGTGTGGAGCAAAGCTGGCGCTTCCTGACAGTGGGCAGTGCTTGGGGAGCAGGGCTGCCAGAGCCAGGCTGTGCGTGAGGTTCCAATGAAGCCGTTGCCTCTCTGACAGGAGCGGGTGCAACACGAGGCCCCCAGCCCAAACCTGAAGTGCCCAGCCCGGTCTCCTCCGTGGTGCCACGGGCAGCACAGACCCCTCTGCTGAGTCCTGCTGCCCCGGACAGCCCCAGGGAGCAGTGCTCTGCCAGCCCCACTCCTGCTCTGGGATCTCTGACCCTGTCCCTGGGTGGGCAGGTGGAGCATCCCTCTGTCTTCAGGCCATGATCCTGCTCCGCGTCCATTACCAGTTCCACAGCACCCTGCTCAGGCTGCTCCCCTTCCTTTCCCAGCTCAGCTCCTCCAGGGCCGTGTGCTTGAGGCTCTGCTTGTTCATCTGCCAGGCAGGAGCGGGGTACCCTGAGAGGAACCAGGAGTTAATGCTCATCCAGGCCCAGCAATGCCCTCCCCCAGGGAGATGAGGCCTCTCCCGCAGAGCAGGGTGGCTGCAGCCCTTGCTCAGGAGCAGGGAAGGAATTTTATCCTGGTGAGAGCTCAGAATGACTCTGCTGCTGGCAGAGATGGGCAGCATGAAGGATCCTCAACCCAGCACTCAGGCACAGGGTGGGTACAGAGCAGCAGGGTTTGAGTCAGACACAGGGGCAGATGGGCTCAGCTGCCCTTTCTACTTTAGGAGGCACCAGGAGTCCATGGGGAGCTTCCTAAAGGAGAAAACCCATGGAAAAGCAGGAACATGTTCCACGGTTCATCTAAGCTTTGCCCAGCAGGTGCCAAGGTGGTTCTGCTGCAGCCTCTGATTCCCTGGCACAGGGACCCCATTCCCCACTGCCTGTGGACTCCAGGAGCTCCCAGGTTCCCATCCTTACCTGGCTGAGCCCTCCACAAAGCTGTAGGTGAGCTGGGAGATGACACGATCCACAGGGATGTACTGGGAGCCATCCTGGGCAAACTGCTGGTGCTGGGGGCTCTGCAGGTGCTGGAAGGTGGCAGACACCCTTTAACAACACTCACAGCTTTGCCAGGACGGGAATTTGCAGAGCAGGGGGCAAAGGGACAGAGCCAGTGCCTGGCAGCAGGTTTGGGAACATACACACACACACACACACAGAGTGTCCTGTTCCCAGCTGCTGCCCATGTGTGGAGGCTGAGTCTGCATCCAAGAGCAGCCCAGCAGCAGGAAAAAAGACTCCTGCACTACTGTGTCACTAACAGCTCTGAAAGCCCTATTGCTTGGCACCCTCCAGATCAAAAACCTCCTCCCACTTTTTTCAATCCCCCTGTGCCCCATGGCTGCCGTGGAACAGCCTCTTCACCTGATGGAGCAGGTGACAGGATGATCTTTGAGCTCTCCCAGCCTGAGAGATGAGCATCTCATGCCCCAACCTTCACACCCCCTGTGTTGGGCACACAGATATTCCACGTTCCCATCTCAGAGGCAGACCCTGAGCTCACAGGGGAAGCTGTGCTAATGAGCATGACATGATTAACACAGCCTCTGAGTGGCCCCCATAACTCTTGGCAGGAATCAGGTCCCAGGGGAGCCTTTACCTTGTGCAGCTCTTCAAAGGTCTCTTGGCAGCACTCACAGAACCCCTTCCTTTTCTTGGGCACGGTGATGGGTGTGGAATGGGGTGCAGAGCCTTCAGCATCCCTGCAAGGGACGACAAAGGGGTCACCCTGCCTGGGGGCGCAGCAGGGACCAGGACAGGGCTCCTGGTGCCCACATGGTGACAGTGCCAGGGACCAGGACAGGGCTCCTGGTGCCACATCCTGACAGCCCAGCAGGGACCAGGACAGGGCTCCTGGTGCCACATCCTGACAGCCCAGCAGGGACCAGGGCAGGGCTCCTAGTGCCACATCCTGACAGCACCAGGGACCCAGGACAGGGCTCCTAGTGCCATATCCTGACAGCACCAGGGACCCAGGACAGGGCTCCTGGTGTCCACATCCAAAGACAGGTGGTCCCCAGACCTCAGGAACTGGCAGGGAAAAGGAACAGGGTTAAATACTTGCCCAGAAGGAGCTATAGCCTACCTGGCTTGGCAGGAATTGGAGAGGCTTTTCTGAGGCTCAAATGGGCTGGAGCTTTTGGGTGCCAGGAAGTTGAGGTCAGGAAAGCTTTGGAACTGGTGATGGAAGGGCCGGAATTGCCTGAAAGCAGCAGATCAGGACATCAGACTTGTGGCAGGGCTGGCATGGTTACAGAGCTGTCCCTTATGCAGAGGGGCTCGAGGTGCCATCTCTTTTCTGAGGGACACTGCTTTCAAAAGATGCTCTCCTTTGGCTGTGCCAGGGGTCCCATTTCTCACTGGAGGTGTTAAACCCAGTGACAGCTCCAGCAGGGTGTGTTTTGGACGGAAGGCAAGTTTGCCTGCTCAGCCCCAATCCCACCCTTTGCCCCAGAGCACAGCAGTGCAGTATTTCCAGTTACCCCACAGCACAAGAGGGGTTTGCTTCCCAGACCACATCTCTCCCCTCACACTCATAAACAGCATCGTAAACCCCAATATTTGACTCTGAGCTGCCTTAAATGTTGCCTTTGGAATAATTAACTAGCCCTGAGGATGCTGGTAGAGTTACAGAGCCCTCAGAAACACCACAGGGATCAGGTGCCCCGTGCCCAAGGCTGTCATCAAGTTACAGGCCCTGACCTCCTGTGCTTCAAATCTCATCCTCACTGCTGAGGGCTCGGGTGGATTAAGTGACCTGCTGAGGATCACACACAGAATCTGAGCAAGGAAGGAAACTGCTGTCAAGTCTCGTTTAACACCTTTTTTTTTTTCTCCCTGACACACAAGACACCTGCATTGTTTCTCTCAACTCCATCTGCCTCCCTCGAGGAGAGAGTCAATCCCCAGTGTGGGACAGGGTCTGCACAGAAGCCATGCAAGAGGCTCTGCCTCACGGGCAGAAGTCAGTGGGGATGAAATCAGTGAAGGAGAAACCTCAAGGTTTCAAGGTGGGATATTTAGAAAGGTCTCATTTACCTGCTCTGGTCTTCAACCTTCAGAAAAGGGGGCTTCAATTTTCCTGCCAGAAAGAAACGTGGTTAGAAGTCTTCCTGGCCAAATTCCCTACTCAGTCACTCATTCCACAACAGAATTAGACTCCAGAGCTGAGTTCATCAAAAATTCTGGCACTGGTGAATGCCAAGTGGTGGCTGAGCACAGCCAAAACAGCTCTTAGGGTGATCTTCAGCAGCCCTTGCCCCCCGGTGTACAGTGGGGTGACCAAATCCCAAGGCAGCCCAACCATGGGACATTTCCACCTTTGCAGGAGTATTCAGCCATCCCCTCACCTTTAATGCCTCCTCAGTTCTACAGCCACTGGCCTAACCCTGAGCCTTCTATCTCAAATCCCAAGAACTGTCACACACATCCCCCCCATAATGTGAGCATGAGAGGGGAGCTCACAAACAGCAGCAGAGCTCAGAGATCTGCATCAACCCTTCCAGAACCTTTTCCTCCCTTCACCTTGAGAGCCTGGAGTGCAGAACTGAGGCAGTTCTCATTGGCCTGGTTCAGGCCAGGATGGTGAAATCAAAGCAGCAAGAGCTGCTGGAGACAAACCAAGGTGCTGCCCAGCCAAGCCTGGCACCAGGACAGCACTCGAGAGCAGTATCTGGCCTTCACTCCATCCCCAAGGAGGGCAAAGAGCACTTTGCTTTCTACAGAGGCATAAAATAGATGAAGGGAGCAAAAGAGTCTCAGCAGTGCATTGAGGGAAAAGGTTTCCAGAGACAGGCTGCGAGAGGAGGCTCCAAGATCCCTCCTGTCCTGCAGGTACTTTCCACTCACATTACGCTCACCTTGGAAACCCGAGTCCTGATCTGGCTAAGAAACAAATAAACACCAAGGTGCTCCCACAGGGCATCTGCCTGACTGTGAAACCAAGCCTCTCCCGCCTCCCTCATGGCCTCTGAAGGGCGAGGAGTTTTGTTTTCTTGTGATCCTGGCACTCAATGCTATTTTTTCCAAAGATATTTCATCCTCCTTCCCCAGAAAGGCTGAGCCCACCTGTCCTCACCAGCCTCGCCCTCCACTTGCCTCAAATGTGCTGCTACGTCACTGAAACAGCTATTTCAGTACAGGATCAAGTTTTTTCCATGAAAACACTGCCAAATGCTCAGCACTTCTGAGAGGGAAGCCACGTGCAGGCCCCAGATCCAGCTCAGATGGGTGCACGGGTTCTGAGTGATCCCGGCAGTGACAAACGGCTCTGCGAGACCCCAGGCTGGGCTCAGAGTGTGCCCAGCACAGAGCTCAGAGCTTGCAGACATGAGAAGCTGCTGCATGAGGCAGATTGAGCCTTTTCTCAGTGCCTTCCCCCCACCCCAAACTGGGAAATAACTCCCCAGTGTCTCACACACCACCCAGGCTGGAGTCTGCTCCGCACCGTTTCGAGTCAAACAAGCCCCAGATGCACTGACGTCACCGGTGCCAATCTCAGCCCCACAATTGGCTCTTGTCTAATTGCAGATGAGAACCTGGCTGTTTCCCCCCTCCCTCCTCCCTGGGAAGCGCCATCCCCGGGATCGGTGTCTCAGCAGCACAGCTCAGCCCAACAGAAGTGAGTGGGCTGGGAGGAACACGCTCTCCTCTGCAGGATGCATTATTCCTCAAAACCTCCTTTAAGCTGCTGGATTCAACGTGCAACAGCACAGTGCTCAGGTGCCTCGGGATTCTGGGAGCTGGCAGCAAAGGGTTTTTAGGATTTTTAAACACAGCGTGAAATCAAAGATCCTCAGCTGTCCTGGGAGGCTGCAGCCAGACTCCAACAAGGAGTAACGGAACCCATTCAAGGGGAACTGCCTAAAGAGTTGGCATATTTTTGGGACTGCCAAGGGTTTTGATGTATTTCAAATTCTAAATGAGGCTTCTCCAAGCAGCTCCACATCTGAGCATAAACAGCAGCACAACTTCCAGGCCTACCTTTGTGAATTCTGGATCTGGAGGCAGGGCATTTCACCTAGAGGAAACAGGGACATATTTAGCACTAGCAACGCAGGCAGAGCAGAAGTTGTTGATCTCAGAGCAGCAGCAGCCTCACCCAGCACTTCAGAGCTCCTGTACCACCAACAGCACCTCCCCTCATTTTGTCTCCCAAGCTACCCAGGGCTAGTTTGAACACAATATAAAGGCTGCCACACCCTGACCTTACATCCCATATTCCCCCTGACCTCTCCAACGCATTAACCAATCCCCTGGGAAGTCAGTGTACCAGCCACACCTCCTTCCTTTGCTTGGAATGTGTGAGAGGTTTTTGCTCTCCCCACTAAATCATCTTTATCTCAATTCACGAGCTGTCTCCCTTTTTCTCTCCCAGTTCTCTCCCCGTCCTGCTGAGGGGATCAGAGGGTGGCTGTAGGGGGCTGAGTTGCCACTTGGGGTTAAACCATGACTGTTAGGGTCAAAATCAGTATGAGCTGTGCTATGGATGTTGACAGTTATCAACAGCTGCCTCATTTTCATCTGGATATTCCCCCCCAACTGTATAAAAGGAAAAATTCTTTCAATTTTGTCATTTCCATCACTAACAGAGCACCAGATTGCCCATGCTGGATGGGATCCAGCACCCTCCTGAGTGGCCCATTGGCACTGAAATTGCTACAAGGACTGTTCAGAGCTGCCCAGGGACCTGAACTCCTGAAATTGGCTGCAGTGAAGTTGTTACCTCTGTCTTCTGGCACCGCTTCCTCGCTCCCGAGATGGCTCGCAGCAGCTGCCGGGCGTAGGACAACATTTCTGTGCAGGTGGGATGTCAAAGAGCCAAAGCTGAGCCAGGGAAGGGAGCTGTTCCCCTGCAGACAGGGGCACACACCCCATGGCACCGGGAAACACCAGAGTTTGCAGCCCCTGGGAGAATCACCCCAGGGAATGGCCCAAAATGAAGCCAAGCAAACATCTGGGGGGACAGCACCCCTGTCTGCTCTCTAGCAGAGCTGGAGGCTCCGAGGAAGGAGGCCCTGACAGGAGTTTTGCAGCACATAGAGCAGAGCCTAAGGTCTGGCAGCCCCACAGGCCGAGCAGAGCACAGGGACATGATCCAGACAGGCTCAGCCACAGCTGTATGTCACTGTCATCAGACACTCAGGAACCTTTTACTCCAGACCTATTATTAGCAGCAGAGTTCTACCATCTGTCTTTCCCATCACCCCCTCCCCATCCATCATGGGGACGGGAGGTGCCTTCCAGCACAGGTCCTCAAACACCAGCACTTCCTAATTAAATCCTCCTCTTCTCATGATCTGTACTTTCAGGTTAATTAGTAAAAACGGTCTTTTTGGAACAAATTGATGTACTGACCAAGCTACTGACATTTCCTAATGTTCTACCTTCGGTCTATCACAAAGCACCCTGTGTTTGCTGCTGCAAACGTGACAGTGGCACGTTCCACACACACAAATAAATCTGGTGTTGGAGGGCAGAGCCTCGGCCAGGATGGCATTGCTCCAGGATATTCACTTGCAATTTCTTCCTTCTGTTCTCCTCTCCTTACATCACTCGTGTTCCACCTGTCTCCAAAACCCCTCGTTCCCAGCAGCCTCACTGCACCCCACAGCGAAGGAAGGATACCATCCACATGCAGGATCTGGACTCCCCACAGGCGAGCGTTGGCGAGGATGCTGCTGCCACTGCAGGGGTCCTGGACAGAGAGGTTTGGCAAAGCACAGCTCAAAGCAGGGCCACGTGCAACTCTCAGCCCAGCTCTGAGCCCTTCCCGCTGCCCAACCGACAGAGCACAGAAGAGCTGTTATTAAAATTGGGGCACAGCAGAAAAGGATCAAACTCAAGCTTTATCTATCCCAAATGAACAGCAGCATCTAGGGCAAATGTTTAATCCCTGCTACAGTGTGAGCTTCTACGTGGGCACTGAGATTTATCTGGCCACTTGTGACCTCAGGGAAAGGACTGCAGGGGAGTCAGTTGGCCCAGCTATGTTGTTTTAGTTCTTCTTAGGCTAAAAATTCATCTAACAACAGGCCTTGTGTTGAAAATTCTCTTGTGTTGAGCACCCAGATGGCTGGGACAGGCCTTAGAGGTACAACATTGGATGACTGTAATCATAAATCCATAAACAGCAGTGACCAGGAGCACCATACAATATTCTGCAGGCCACAAGCAACGACTTTGTGCCTTTCCCAGCCTAAGGATGTGCTCTGTCAGCAGGGCAGGGGCTCTGCAGGAGGGCTGGCACTGGTTCTGCTCCACTCAGCAGAACTCTGAGCACACCCAGCCCCAGCAGAGCCCATCTCAGGCTGCTCACCTGGTTCTTCATGGCCTTGTGCAGCAGCTCCTTCCCCCGGCTCAGCAGTGCCTTGGAGAGAGGAGACACGAGCAGGTGAGCAAAGAGCTGAGAGCAACAATCCCTGGGGATCCCCCCACTCTGCTGGGCTCCTCTCTGCCAGTGGGAGAGAGCCTTTCCAGGGAGAGCAAACCACAGAGAGCAGCACTCACTCTGCACCACCAGCACCGGCCAAGGCTCGGAATTATCGACCAGCAGGGAAATGAACACTCTACAGCGAGCCAAGAGGAAGCAGCAATTTAGCTTGGAAAGTGCCTGCTGCATCATGGAATTGTTCAGGCAGGAAAAGCCCTGAAAGGTCATCGGGTCCAACTGTTCCCCAGCACTGTCAAGGTCACACTGACCCCTGTCCCCAAGTGCCACATCCATATGGTTTTTAAATCCCACCAGGGATGGGGACTCCAGCACTACCCAGTGTGCCAGGGTTGGACAGCCCTTCCCAAGAAGAAGCTTTCCTTAATCTCTCATCTAAACCTGCCCAGCACAACTTGAGGCTGTTTCCTCTTGTCCTGTCACTTGTTACCTGGGGGAAGCGACCAAGCCCCATCTGGCTACAACCTCCTGCCAGGGGGCTGTGGATAGATCAGGACCCCTGCTCCTCCTGTTCTCCAGGCATCCCAGCATGCTGCTCAGGGTTAAGAACATCCTGGACACAGAGCCTTATTTTCAAGCCAACGGACTCAGCAAGGGTGGGAGCCAGGACAGGTGACAAGAAGTGTGAGAAACCTCTGGAGCTCAGGTTTCCCACTGCAGGTGGTTCAGCTCCAGCTGGCTGAGATTTCCCAGGCCTGGACTGGGGCAACTGCCTTTGCCCAGTCACAGCTTCCAGCAGAGAGCACATTCAAGGTGGAATGTTTGGAGTGTGGCCACAAGCACCTGTGAGCAGAAAGCCCAGCTCCAATAGGTAAATGGGATCAGGAGAAGCCCCTTCCTGCAGGCTGCCCTAGTGGATCTCCTCACAGAGCCTTGCCCTGTGTCTGTGAGCACCCAGAGCCTGCAATGGTTTTATTTGTCTACATTTCTTTGGCTTTTCTAGCCACACCTCTGCCTGTTCCCTCAGGATACCAGGCAAGCCCTCCACTTCCTCTGCCATTTCAGCAGATTTTCTTCCCAAAGCTGTGACACGCACATTTGAGTAGATAATGATGGCAGTCACAAGGAACATGAGCATGAATAGCAACAGCAGAGCTGGGAAAATACACACAGAATGTTTGCTCACATTGAAGCGGGAACAGCTTCACTTTCCAAAACTGGTACCAGATTTTACCCTAACAGACCCCTTGGGCCAAACTTTGAGGTGGCCAAAACTTTTGGAGCTCTTACAGTGTCTGGCAGCTTCTGGCGAGGTCTGGTTGGGTTTCCTTTGGGGGCAGCAGGCACTGAGCTGGTGGATTTTGTGCCTTCTGAAGCTGGGTTGTTTTGCTTCTCCTCCCGAGTCCTGGCCTGGCCTCGCTTGGCCTCTCTGTTGCTAGACACCACACATGTGACTTCTTTGCTGAGAAAGCTCTCGGTCACCTGCAGTGAGACAGAACAGAGAAGCTCTGCAAGTGTCTGACCCTGAGCTGACAGAGCCCTGTTAAACAAAGCTACTGCCCCTGGCTCAACCTCCAGACCGTGAGGGGCTGCTGGAAGCAATCACACTCCTTCTATTCCATACTGCTGTGTCCCAAAAGGAGGAGATCCTGTGATACCCTAGAGATTCACTGCAAATAGAATCACAACTTCAGATCCAGACATCTGTGACTCTGTCACCACCTCCTCTTCCTCCTCCTCAGGCAGTGCTTTCAGAAAAAAAGCACCAGCTGAAGAAAATGCCCTGGACATCATGGATCAGCCTGGAGGAGCTCTGTCCTCAGAAGAACATAACAGGTTCCAGAAAAATGAAGGAGAAAGTGAAAAACTGGACAGAGAATGGGGCAGGAGGGAACCAGAGAGATGAAACACACACCTTTGCACAGGAGCTACCAGGCCAAGAGGTAGAAACCCAGAAGTTGGGACCCTCATGATATTATAAACCAATAATGACTTGGCTTCCCAGAACCTGCACAGAAGGCAGAGGGTCACGGGGCTCAGGTGTGAAGTCCCCAGGATGATAAAGATCTGGGCAGCCCAAAATCGCAGCTGCTGAACAGGTTGGTTCTGCTCCATTACAGAATCCCTGTGAATGGAGATTCATTGGGAGCGGTGAGGGAGAACCAGGCACCAGTTACAACCACCTGCAAAATGTGCCCTTGGCCAGGCATCTACTTACCACTGCCTGGAAGGGGCATCCCTCACCACACAACCAGTTAGCACCTCTGGGAGGTGTCTCTGTGAGCAGGCAATGAGTTCCCACTCCTGGGAAGCGCCCCCAGGACCAAGTGACCAGTGACCTGTGACTGGAAGCACTTCCATGGCCAGGGAGCTGTGACTGGAAGCACCTCCATGGCCAGGGAGCTGGGAATTTCTCGGGGAGCTGGCTGGCACTCGCACGGTGCTCGCCAGCACTGACCGGAGCAGGCGGCCGGGAACCACCTGGAATGTTGGGAGGGAGAGCTTGGTCGCGAAAAGCGAGAAAATCAGGAAACATTAAAAAAAAAGAGCAGAGAGAGAGAAAAGGGGAAACCCCCCTCCCCAGGACACCCTCTAATCCTCCCCCCACTGCAGGGACCCCCCAGCCCGGTCACCCCGGCCCCGGGTCAGCCTCGGCCCCGGGTCAGCCTCGGCCCGGGTCACCCTCGGCCCCGGGTCACCCTCGGCCCCGGGTCACCTCGGCCCCGGGTCACCCTCGGCCGGAGCCCCCGCCGGTCCTTCCCTCAGGCCCTCAGCTCACCCCGCCGAGCCGCCCGATGGCCTCCGCCAGCTCTCGGGCGCTGCGGCCGCTCGGCAGGTCGAGGTAGAAGGACTGTCCGCGGAGGGGCCGTGTGGAGGCCGTGCCGGCCATGGCGCTGCCCGGGAGCTCGGAGCTGCGGGGCTCCCGCCGCTCGTCCGTGTTAAATTCCGCCGCCCGCCCGCCCCGCACGCGGCGCGCAGGGACGCTCCGTCCGCCAAGCCCCCGCCCCTCCGGGAGGAAAGGGAAGCTGTGCCAGCGGTGCAGGGGGCACACGGAGCACTCGGGACACACCAAGCACACCGGCCGCCGCCCGGTCCCGCGCTCCGCCGGGCACGGCAACCGGCACCGACCCCCGCTCCGCGGCTCCGCCCTCCCGCCGCGCCGCAAGTTTGTCCTCCGCGGCCGCCATCCCTCCTCCCAGGCCAAGATGGCAGCGCCCGGCGGGGCAGCCGCGGCCGCGGCCCCGATCCCGATCGCGGCCCTGATCCCGGTGCCGGACCCGCCGCCGTTTCCAGCCTGGCTCGCAGAGCGGCTGGACGCGCTGGGGCTGGACCGCGCCGTGTACGGCGCCTACATCGAGGGGCTGTTGCGGGAGGAGGAGAGCGACGAGGAGCGGCTGGAAGCGCTGCGGGCCGTCCTGGCGCCTGCCTGGTGAGGGCGGGGGTCCTCGGGGGCGGGGGATCTCGCCGTCCGCCCCACGCCGATGAGCGTGCCGAGCTCCCGCCGGGGCTCCCCTGCAGCCCACACGCCGACGGGCGGTCGTGCCTCGATGGGCCCGGGGGCTCCGTGGGTCTGCGGGGAGGACGGGCGGGGCGGCTCCCCTGCAGCCTCGGTGCAGCTCTCCCTTCCGGGGTGCATAACTCCCTTTCCGGGGTGGATCAGCCCCTTCCCGGGGGGACACACACCTCCAGGGGCTTTTCTTGTCCCACCCGGGACCCTTGAGGGGTTTTTGGTTCATTGTTTGGGGTCGTTGTTGCCTGCGAAGGGGGTCTGTGCCGGGCTCGGGGCAGGTGCTGTTCGTGGGGGACACAGGGATCCGCTTTATTTGCGTGCAGGGCTCAGGGTTCACCAGCTGGCAGCGCCCAGGTGGGGTTGAGAGGTGATTTTTGATGATAAATCCTCTGGCAGGAGTGTGTGGGGCGGTGCTTTCGTGCTTCACACGTGTTGTGTGCCAGGAACCAGATCCGGCCGGAGCCGGGACGGACGGGAACAGCCGTGGCTGAGCTTAGGGGGTGGGCTGGGCTTGCCTCTGCCAGATTCCTGGGAGTCAGCAGAGTGCAGGAAAGGATTTCTCTTCCTTTCTTGTATGATAATCCTCCTTGTATGATTTCTCCAGTGTCTATGTCTCGGGATTTTTTATCAATGGGTGTTTCATAGTGTAAAATGTTAAATCATGAGTGGTGTTGGTGACTGTCAGCTCAGTGGCTGTCGCTGATTTTCTCCTGAAATATCAGTGTGGGAGCACAGCACCCTGAGGGACTGGGTGGGTACAATCAGCTTTTTGTCATTGTTTGACACCATACCTTATGTACACGGACTGTGCCATTCCAGAAGGGTTTCCTAAAAGTCACAGCGTCCTCCCCTGCTGTCCCTGTCCCCTCCCCACCCTGGGGTGCCAGCAGTGAGCTCGTTCAAGTGTAGCAGTGCAGCTTTGAGCCTAAAAGAGGCAGAGAAGCAAAGGATGCATCCTGCCAGTGTGAGGGATAGAGCCAGACATCTGTGATGCTGTGCAGTAGCCGAGGTTAATTAACCTCCCTGTAATTACCAGACTTCATTCCATCACTGTGACTGTGCCTGGCCCTGTCCAGGCCTGGGGAGTGTGTCTTGTGTGAGCAGTGCTGGCTGGCCCTGCCACTGACCCCATCCCTGATACTCATTCCTGATTTTCTGCTGTTTCCCCTTTTCTCCTCAGTGCTGAGTTCCCTTCTGTTGCAGCTGCCAGGACTGAGCACCTGTGGGGTTCCCATTTCCCTGGAGTCCTGGGCTGTCCCTGTCACACCACAGCCTGTTCCCTCTATGCCACAGTCACAGCTGAGTTGAGCCTCATTTGCAGTTTCCAGTTTGATTTTTTTGCTATTCCTGTAAAACATTTTAGTCTCTTGAACCTTCAGACTTTGTAATTATTCTTTGTAGTCTGTTCTTTTTTAATTTCTTTTTTCCCCTTTATTTTAGATTCTGTGCTTATTTCTATATTGACTTTTGAAACAATCTTTAATTTGGTGAATTTGGCGCTTTCCTTGTCAAGTCTTTTCTCCTAGTTCCGTACACAAATTACAGGGTTTTTTTGTTTACTTGTTTATAGTTCACAAATCTTATTAAAATAAGGTGAGATCTCGGGTGACATCTGCTCTCATGTCCATGGTTCCTCAGTCCTGATCATGTCTTGCTCTAGTGAATGAGTTTATTCAGATGTCACCATTTCTAACTAAGAAACTTAAAAGTTCTATTTTGTCCAGTTCCTCTCTTTAAACCAGAGAGAATCTGCCTCACTTGTATTCTCTGTGGTTAAATTTTCTCTGTTTTTACTGAACTCCAAGATAATTTCTTGTTTGTTTGAAACTATTTGGTGCTGTCCCCTGAGCTCTGTGACCCCCCATCAGTGGTGCTTGGTAGTCCCATGCAGCAAATGCCAGTCAGCTCCAAGACAGTCATCACCTTCCAGTAATAAATTTAAGCAGGGGAAAAAACCCCAACCACCTGCAGAAGCACAGGTGGAGAGAGGAGTGAGAACATGTGAGAGGAACAGCACCAGTGCCAGCGAGATGGGAGGGGCAGGAGCTGCTCCAGGCACCAGGGCTGAGATTCCCCTGGGATTCCAGGGGGAAGACCAGGGTGAGGCAGCTGTGCCCCTGCAGCCCTGGAGGTCCATGTTGGAGCAGTTGGATGTGTCCCACTGCCTCCTCTAGGTTGTGTTTAATGCTCCAGGCAGGTCAAGGGGGAGCAGAATGTCCCTGCTGGTGGAGGTGATGGTCTGTCAGTACCACCACAGTGGTTTCAGCTCTGTACTGGCCCTCACCCACGATTTATCCAGTGTAATTTCTTCCCTCTAGTGAGCTTAGCATGGAGGTGGCACTGAGCACTTCCCTGTGGCCCTGCTCAGGAAGAGAGAGGATGCTGGGCAGGAGGATTTGGGAACGAAGACCCACCATGGCCTCCTTGGTTGGGCAGGCCCACATGGCTGGGCACAGCATTCATGTGCACAGTGACCAGACACGGTGTCATTGTGTGTCATTCCAGGGTAACCAGAGTCCTGTGTGTGTTTAACAAGCAGATTTGGGGGGAAAAGCTCTATTCCTGAGCTGACTATTGGGCATGCAGAGCCTTTGCAGCAGGGCTTTTGTGGTCTGCCTGGTGCTGGTTTGAAGCAGCAAACTCTGTTCCAAGACTGAGGAGTCTCTTTTCCCTTCCTAGGAAGAAGATCTCTTGAACGATGTGTGCAGGGAGGTCATGGACAGATGGTCTGACTCTCAGGTCGTTGATGCCAAAGAGGAGAAAGAAGGTAGAGTGCTGTGCCTTGGGGTGCTGTGCCCTGGTGCTCAGTGTGGGGTGACCTGTGGGGCCTTACCACAAGGGGAACTTTGTGTTTGTCCTGGCAGGAGTTAAACCAACGCTGCCCTCATGTCTGACCTGCCTTTCATTCACTGCTGCTCAGTTACTGTTTTATCTGCAATGGGGATGAGCAGTTTCACTTTGAGCTGCCCCAGGATTTGCTGCTCTTTAGGTTTGTCATCCTGCAGGGGGAGAGTGCTTTTTGTTTGTTTTCTTGTTTGTGGGGTTTTTGTTTGTTTGGGTTTTGGCCTGTGGTTGGTTTTTGACTTGATGGTGGGTTTTTTTGTGTGGGTTTTTCTTTTTGTGGGGTTTTTTTTCTATAGGATTTTTTTTTTCTGGTGAGATGGTCATTAAGGTCCAACCCAAACCATTCAGTATTTTTTTCAGTGACCTCCTTTCTCAGCACGTCCAGGGCTGCCTCTATTTAGTGCTGGCACTGCAGCTATTACAGTATAGAAACCTTTGCTGCTTCTGTTAATGCCAGTGTGGAAAGCAGCTGCTTTATACAGCTGCAGCTGTCCCTGCTGAGCTCTGGGCTGTCCCTGCTGCTGCTGCTCACCCCACTCATGCAGTGCATTTCCTCTTCCAACATTTTCCCTTACAACTCCCCTTTTTTCTACAAATACTTGCTTTTTTTCCACAGGAAGCTCTTTGAGGCTGCTGATAAACTCTCCCCCTCCTTCCCCAGCCACAGTGGGTGCAGTCCCACTATTCCCGTGTCCCCTCCCTGAATCCATCCTTGTCCTCAGCTGAAGAGGACAGAGGTCCTTGTCCTCGTTCCCTGGGGAAGTTTGTCCTGGTCCCTGTGCAGGGCTCTGGACCCACTGCAGTCGGGTGCTGGAAGGATGGACAAAGGATCAGTGACATTGCGGTGACACAGATGTGACCAGAGACCGTGACAATGGAATGTCCCTTTGGGCTAAATGCTGCTTTGTGTTTGCTTTGCATCTTGTTGCCTCTGGTTGCAAACAGCACATTGTCAGTGCCCCGTGTCACCCAGGAATGGCTCTGCAGCAAGTCCCTTGTCACTGGATCAGCCCTAGCATCCCCCTCTCCTCTCCCCCTGCATGGACACAGCAGCTCTACCACGCAGCAGCTCAGTGGTTTTCCCCAAAAATTCTGGAAGTCTGTTCTTGGCCTGACCTTGCTTTGGCTGGGGACAGGGAGAAGTTAATGCTGTTCTGTGCATTAAATAAAATAAATTCCTCTTGGGGACAAGTGACTAGGATTGCTGGAGCTGCTGCTGGGCTCCTCCTGCTCCTGCCAGTGCTCACCAGCAGAGATTTTTCTTGTCATTAAAAGGCAGCACAATGTGTCTGGGTTCATGGAATTCGAGGGGGTAATTATTTCACTGGGGTTCCATAAAGGATAAATCCCCACTGAAGTCTGTATGCACTCAGAGTAGCAAGAACCCTGAGGATAAGTGATTAACAGACTAAAAAGAAAATCGGTGTCAAAACCCACATGTCATTTTAGGAAATGGGCAGCAGAATTTCAGTGTTAAAAAGGTAAATCAGCTGTTAGTTTCTCTTGGAAAGAAAGGGAGACATGGAACTGATCTCTTACTTCAGGTTTTCAGCATATCTCTTTGATGGGGGTTAAGTACATACTTAAATAAACTTATTAAGGTGCTTTGATGCAGAAAAGAATGTGATTTGGAGTCAAATGGATTTTCATTAGCCAGAGCCTTCCTGATTCCAGCTTCATTGTGAAACTTGCCTCACTCCAGGAATAACAAGTGTCTCATGGTGGCTGGGCACAGCACAGGGAATTCTCCCTTGAAGGGAGAAGTTGATGTCACGTCAGGGTGTCAGCCCCATGCTGGCCCAAGCCAGTCCCTCGGTGTCACCTCAGCAGCTCCATCTTTCCCAGATCCCAGCTGGAATTCCCCAAAGCAGCTGGCTTTGACAGCACCACCAGTGGCCTTTGGAAAGCTCAGGGGTGTTTTTGGGTGAGACCTCTCCTGCTGGGTACATTTTCCCCAGGACAGTGTCCGTGCAGGACACGGGCGCTGACCATGGGTGGGGCTGCAGAGGGAGGAAGCACCAGGAGCTGGGTGGCCCTGTCAGTGGCCTGGGCTGACATTGTCACTCCTCTCCTGCCAGATGAGGTCCAGGCCATCGCCAGTATGATGGAGAAGCAGGCCAGGATCGTGGTGAAGCCCAAGGAGGTGTCCCAGGAGGAGAAGCAGAGGAAGGCTGCACTCCTGGCACAGTATGCCAACGTGACCGACGAGGAGGAATATCCTTTTCCTGCACTGCTTGGGGCCATGAAGGACAGTGCCTCTTCTAAACCTCCTAAAACAACAACACCCTCCCAGCTTTGCAGGGTCTGCTGGGAGAGCTGGGGAAGCTTTGCAGTCTTCCTTCATGATAAACTAGCTTTCATGGACAAGGCATGGAAGCTCCTTGTGTAGTGCTGTGAGCAGATGCTCCTGGGAGGGTGTTTGTGACACTGCCCAGCCCAGGTGTGTGGCAGAACAGTGAATGCCCCCATCCTTCAGCAGTTGGTACTGAGTTTCTCTCTTGCTTTCCCAGGAGGAATCTGCTGAAAGAATCCTTTATAGAGAGAGTGCGTGGAGTGGGAGGGTTAGAAGTTAACTCTTCGTGGTGTTGAAGAACGAGCTCTTCCCTGCCCAGCAGAGTGAATCGTGGGGAACCGCATCTGCCCCTAGAGCAGCAGGAGCTGGGGGTGGGGGTTGTCCCTGCATGGTCTGTGAGAGTCCAGCTGCTTCTTCCTGGCTTTATAAAGTTGTTATTTGAGGTGTTTTGAGTGCAGTGTGGCTGTAGAGGGGCACAGGTTCATTACTGATGTCTGTGTTTCCTTAATTCTCACACTGGTGGGGATGAACAGGATGGATCAACGACAGCAGTAAATATTGGATCAGAAAAATGTATCCTTTGAATTCTTGGTGACTCAGGCTGTTTGTCAGGCAGGCAGCCTCCACAGTGAGTTTCTCATCCTTCTTTCCCTCTGCTGATCTCCCTGTTTCTTTAGGGCCACCTTTTAAAGTTGGGGATTGGTTTTTCTCTCCATGTACCCTGACCTTGCTCACAGTGACAGTGACATGTCCATGTGCTCTGTGTGCAGCGCTCACACCAACCCTGCCCTTGTTTTCCTCTCCTCCCTTTTCCCTCTTCCACCTCCTTGCAGCTTCACAGAACATGCTTATTGATAAGGACAGTGCTCCCAGAGCATGAGGTTAATGTTTACTGTTGTCCAGAGAGGGAAATCGTGTCAGGAATTAAGCTTCTCGGGCTTTCATGTTTGGTGCAGCAAACACTCAGGGTGGGCAGTCTCTGAATTGAGATAGTCCTTGAGCTCCCAGCTGGCAAATTTAAGATGGAAGCAGGTTGTATCACACAATTAAATATGAAACATGAATTATCCCTGCATTAGGGACATGTGTGTAAGTGCACACACACACACATATATGTAGGTGTATGTGCTCAGACATGTTGCACACAGCTGCAATGAGTCCACTCGAGGCTGGACCCCGTGTGTTTTCTTCCTTTCAGCTTTGTAGAGGTTTGGCATGTATTTTTACACACCAGTCTTAAGAACCAGTTGGCAACCTCCTTTTTCTAGGAAAAAAACCCATAGAATCATTAAGATTGGAAAAGCCTTCTTAATCGAGTGCAACCATTCCCCCAGCACTGCCAAGGCCATCACTGCCCCATGTTTCCAAGTGCCATATCCACAGATCTTTTAAACCTCTCTAGGGATGGGGACTCCACCACTGCCCTGGCTGGCCTGTTCCAATGCCTGACCACTCTTTCCATGAAGTAGTTTCTCCAATATCCAGCCTAAACCTTCACTGGCATAACTTGAAGCTGTTTCCTCTCATCCTGTCCCATGTTCTCTGGGAGCAGAGCCCCATCCCTGCCTGGTTGCCCCCTCCTGTCAGGGAGCGGTGCAGACCCAGAAGGTGTCCTCAAGCCTCCTTTTCTCCAGGCTGAGCCCCCCCAGCTCTCTGAGCTGGACTTGTGCTCCAGACCCTTCCTTCTTTAGGAGTGGATGTTTTTTTCAGCCTGACTTTTCTATCTGTTTACGCAATCAGAGATTCCTTCTCCTTTCTGCCTGGTGAGGAAGCAGGGAGTCAGAAGATGAGGGGGAAGGTGGAACAAACCCCTCATGTGCCACAGGCGGTGTCTCACACGGCCTCAGCCAGAGCGTTGTTGGTCCTTATCTCATCCCAGCACTGTTCCGAAACACCAACGTGGAGGATGTCCTGAATGCCAGAAAGCTGGAGCGGGAGCTACTGCGGGATGAGTTCCAGAAGAAGAAAGAGCAGGATAAACTCCAGCGGGAGAAGGACAAGCTGGCCAAGCAGGAGAGGAAGGAGAAGGAGAAGAAACGAACACAGAAAGGCGAGCGGAAGCGGTAGCTGATGATTTCCAAGTTGGACTCTCAAAGGATAAAATTAATTCTGAGTACAGTGTGTGTTTAAAAAGCAGCAAGAATTGTGGGCACATGGCTGGGAGCAGTTCTTGGGAAGTGTTTCCTGTTTTTTTTTCTTTTTTTCTTTTTTGGTTTTGTTGCATAGCAGAACAGAATCTGTGAGCAGCTCCTGGACTCAGTGTGCCCTGTGCTTGTGGTGTCAGTGTCCCAGTTGGTGCTTGTGGCCAGTGTCTGTACCAAAGAAGGGTGAAGTGATTATGTCTGTGTTGCTAAATTGATCCATTTTTATTTCTGACCACCTGGGAGTGGAGCACGGTGCAGGAGCAGCTCCTGCACCAGCTGTGGTTTGAGCTGAGCCCATCCTGAGAGCCAGGACACACTGCCCTGGGGCACACATGGATTCATCTCCACAAGCCTTGAAAAATGTCTTTGCAAAGCCCTGTGTTTGTGCTGCCACAAACAATGCTACAGCCCTGCTTGGGCTGGGGGAGCAGGATTGGAGTTGAGCTCAGCACAGGGTGATGCTGGGCTGCAGCAGATCAGTGAAATGTGTGAAATAGAGAGGAGCTGCAGCAATGTGACTACATCATTTGTGGGTGAGGGAAACTGCCCAGGTCGGAGCAGCAGCAAACCACACTCCTTGCGCAGTTTTAAGACTCCAGATAGCTGGAAAATGCTGCTCCCGATGAACATGGGGTGAACGTGGACTGTTATTTCCAGGGCTGTTACAGGGTGAAGCTCTGGCACTGGTTTGGCCTGAGCAGGGTGAGCCGGGGATGTGCTGGGGTCACTGCTCGATGCTCTCCTTGGGCACAGCTGCCATTAGTGCAATGTGCTCCTCCTGAATGCTCCTCCTGCCCGACGGGCTCAGCCCTGCTGCTCCAGCCTTTTTTGTGACGGTGTTGCCCACCACGAGAACACTAATCCTGTGAACTGAGGGGAATGGAGGGGCTGCGAGAGGAAGGGTGTGCCTTGGCTCTGCGCTGCATCGTGCTCTGGGTGCCTGTTTGCTGTGAGGTGACCTGTGCTGCGCTCCTGTGCTCCTGCAGTCCTGCACTCTGAGCTCCCAGGGTGCCTGACCCAGCGCCCACTTTCAGCACCGCTCTGACTCCAGGGCCAGGCCTCCCCCTCAAGCTGCTGCTGCGCGTGAGTCTCCAGCTGCTTTGTCTTTGGACTTGAATAATAAATCTGGTTGGCCAAGAAGTGGGTTCCTCTGGGTGATGTTGCCATTTGTGATTGTGGTGCCAGTGCTGTGTCCTTTCTGGCCCCTTGCCCAGCAGCAGCATTTCTGAGGGCTCACCTATTGGTGCCTTGGTGCAGATCCTGCTTCATTCATGCCTTGTTTCCCAGGGCTGTGGTGCCCCCTTTCCTGGGAGCTGACCCAGCTGTGCATTTCCCTTGGGCTCTCTCCCTGGCCTAGCCTGGTACACTGTGGCAGATCCTGGCTGGAGCATCATGTTTTGGGTGTGGGACTACAGTGGAACAGGGCTGGAGGCAGCTATTGAGGGAGGGGGGTGCCACTCAGCCCCATCACCACAGGTCAGCTCTTACTTTGTACCAGCCCTGGGCTGAGGCTGGGCGAGGACTGGCCACAGGCCTCAGGAGTGGCTGGTGGCCTGAGCGATCTCACCTCCCACTGGTATCCTGCTTGCTCTGGCACCTACTGCCCATCCTTGACAGTTGAAGTGGCTTTTCCCAGAGCTCTGACCTGGCACTGAACTGCCCAGCCCTTTGCTTCTAAAGAAAATGCAAGCTGAGGGTTGTCAGCTGCCCACTGCAGGGGCATGGCACACCTGACTTGTGAGGGTCCAGGGAAGGGCAGTGGTCAGCTCCTTGGGAGAGGAGGCACTGAGACCACTCTGCCCCTGCTACACTCCAGAGCCTATCCAGGAACAACAGGCTGCACATGTGTGCACGTTCCATGGGAGTCTGTATGGATGCAAGAAGGGCACAATCACTCACAGTGGGAACTCGCTCCCACAGCCCAGCAGATCCCTCTGCACATCCCAGCCTGAGCAGGACTGCACTCCCAGCCAGGGACAGGGCTGGGCTGGGCTGTTGTGTCTGTCTGGCCAAACCTTGCTCTGCCATTGGGAAAGGCCCTGTCAGGGGTCAGCGATCACAAGCGATCACGAGCAAAGGCAAGTCCAGCCTTTCAGCTTCCAGCAGCCCTCCTGGAACTGTGGCCAGGAGCAGCACCATGGCAGCAGCCAGTGGTGTTGGAAATCCGAAGGGAGCTGACGCTTCCCAGCCTGTGAGGCTGTAGGGCTGCCCTCTCTGCTCACCCCAGGCTGCCCCTGCCAAGGGCTGTGGGCCCTCCCCTTCCCATGCCAGCAGTTTGTGCCATGGATCAAGTGTCCAGGCAAGCACCCACTTGGCCTCTGGAGCTCAGAGCGCTGCTGCTCCATTCATGACAGTCAGCAGTGCACAGCTGGCATTGACATCAGGGAGTTATTTATAGAGCAGGAATACTCTGGACTTACCCCTAAGATTCCCAGTGCAGATGATGGAATTGCTGCATCAGCCTTCTCTGGCAGTGCAGAGCTTGGAGCCAACAAGACATTTGCAGGGAAGAAACATTCCCTATGGTGGCTCCCCTTGGCGTGGCTGATGTTATGGTCATGGCTCTCTACAGAGAGTGATTTCAGCATCCCCTTTGATTTATCCTGAACACAATTCTGTAACAGACTGAATGATTCCCCCTGGTGATGGTTCAGGCTCGAGGAGCCCAGCCTGGAAACACACTTGGAGAACAAAAGCTCTTCAACATAAATGAGTTTATTTCCTATAGACAACTCCAGTCAGCACAGTCAGTTTTGCTTTAATATCAACACGGCCTGGGTTAAACTGAACAACCCCCAGTGCAGTGACTGTTATGAAGCTGCGCTTGTTCTGCCCCACTCACCCGGCAGCGCTTCTGGTCATTGCAGTGATCACACCCCACCTTCTGCTGAGCCCTTCTCAGGCATTTCTGCACATCATCTAACAACAATTTATCTGATGCCATCACCCCTTCTGCATATCAGCATTCCCAGCAGCAGGAAGAACAGAGCTGTGGCAGTACCAGGGTGTGCAGGCATGGACAGCTCAGTACCTTTAACCCACTGGTTGTGAGTTTACCAGGGTCACTCCTCCCCCAGCACCAGTGTCAGGTGCTGGTGAATCCATCACTTCTGTTCCTAAGGACTGAGAGCTGCAAGCAAACACCAGTGCTGGGAGCTGCCCAAATGCAGAAGGGAACTAAGAAGCCTACAAGTTGACAATCAAATCTCAAACCAAACTAGTAACTTTAAGAAAATCCAAATTTCAGAACTTGGCACTACCTTTTCCGAAGTTAAATTAAAAACAACGCTCATTATTGAAGCTCCTTCACAGCTCTGCAGGACAATCCTGTTTGCCTGTCGTAGTTTGATTATGCTTAAATACTTTACAACAGTAGTTCCTTTGTTGTAAAGGAAGAGCATTCCAAATATCTGAACACATTCACTAAATTCATGGTTTCACACAGCAATTCTGCTCTACTGGTAATTTAGTGGAACCTGGTGCATATTGCCTTTCCAAAACATAGACTTTAAAATCTCAAATTAATAAATTATATGTATTTTAAATATCTACTTTTACATGAATATTGGGTATTGCTAGCCTTTTTTCTTCCTGTTTCCAGGTTTTAGTTCAATAAGGAAACCATTTTACATCACAATCTGATCTGAAACCAACCTCACACCCCGTCACACCAGTCTTTAAGAATCATTATTTAAAAACCTATTTTCTAAAGCAAAACTAAAAGGAGTTATGGGGAGAGTTGGACACCAGGCTTCACCTGCAGGAGTTAAATAATATCTTGGCTGTTAATGAATTAATCTGATTATTTTTTAAGTTAACTTTCACCAGTTTCACTTAACAACATTCTGGCCCTGCCTGTCACGTTAACAGCTTAACCTGAGAGCCCTTAAGGCAAATCTCACTTCTCATCAAGATACAGCTTTAAATATGAACTTTAGCAGTTGAAACTTTTAAGTAACTAAAAAGAATCAAAATTATGAGGAATTCGAGTCTCCTCTCTCATACACACTGCGGAGCAGGTCTGTGCACGACCCCGGGGCTCCCTCTGCACCCCCTTCCCTGGGCCCTCGCGGGGTCACAGCTGCAGCCGGGGGGGTCTCTGCCCGTTTCTCTTCGGGTGGTGCCCCCTCCTGGGGAAGTCTCTCCCGAGCCCGTTTTCCAGTGGAGGATTTTGGCAGGGTCATCTGGAAGGCGCACCACAGCACGGTGCGGACCTTGCGCGTGGCCAGGCACAGGGCTCGAAGTGCCACGGCCAGAGCCAGCACCACTGTGGGAGGGAGGAAACGGCCCTTTAGTCCTGCAGCACTGCTGAGGGTTCCCTCACCCCACACCTGAGGTCCCTTTAGTGTCTGACCTATCCAGTTTATAAAAGCTGGATGTGAATTTCTCTGCATTCACACGAGGCAGGTGAGTGGCTGTTAGGTCCTGAGTTTGTTACAGCACTTTCCTGCTGCAGCTTCACACCTGGGTGTGCATGGGGTGCTCCATGTACACACATGTACCCCCCACCCCCACACACACACACACACACACTAATGGCACCTGGGCCTTCCCCTTCTGGGTCACATAGGGGTCCTTCACCTGTCCTGCCAAGAAATCCGTACCATGGGTGAAGGAACAGCTCATTTGGGGCATTGGACTGAAGCACACAGGTCATGTGAATGGGTGTTGAAAGCCAGAGCTGTGAGTATCACCTGGGCTGGTACAACCTCCAAATTGATTTAACCTATTTATCTCTAAAACCCAGTTTTAACGTCTCCTCAAACCTTCATCCAAACTCCACCCAGTCTGCCTTTGGCAAAGCTCTAACACTGAAAAATAAATTAAAACAAAGCCCCTCACTTATTTTTATAGCCTTGCAACACATGTTCAACTTCTCAGCTACCTTATAAATAAGTGTACATAAGCTCAGCTGTACCTCTCTCATCCTGGCACCTGGGAGGGCCATGCCGCTGCCGACCTGAAGCATTGACAATTTCATCCTTCCTGCATGCCTGCACCACGTGGATGGACTCCAGGTGTTTATCCAGAGCAGTGGAGATGTTGGCGTGGAGCGGAGAACTGCGCAAGCGCTCCATCTTCCCCAGTAAAGTCACAACCTAATGAACAATTCCCATCTTACACGAGTTCACACTGTACTCATCTACACTTACAAGAAAATTAACTAATTAGGGAGAACAGATTAATGATAATCATTATTTTCTTTTGAGAACAGTTCGTGAAGTTAGAGCTGAAGCAGTTTTAAGTTCTCACCTGTGATTTGTTAACTCCAAGCTCGAAGCTGTGTCACAGCTGGGTGTGCAAAGCACGACAGCAGAACTACAACACCCCAGTAAGGACCCCCAGCTTATTGGTTAATAACAGATCTGTACAGCTTTGAGACATCCATGGACAGGAGGCGGTTCCAGGACAACATGCATTTCCCTGAATGCAGAGCCCTCGGGTCCTTCCTTCTCACAACACTGCTGCAATTTCTGGGTGAAAACTAGTCCCCACGTGGGCCAGTTTTCACCCAGATGAACCCCCCGTGCTGTGTGGGGCAGCTTCAGCCAGCAGCAGTCACAGCTGGACTGGGAAAGGGAAAGCTGCTGTGGGAACCACATATGTGGACTGACCTTTGGGATGAACTCTGAACATTAAGGGAACTGAGCACAAACATCCAGAAATAATTCAGGTTTCTTTAGTCCACTGAAAAGCTGCATCTTTGTTGTCTTATCTTACACCAGTCACATCACTTGTGGGTTTCTTCCCCTGGTGAGTGACTGCTCAGCCAGTAACCTAATACTGAGAACCTGGTTATTGGTCTGCAGAAAGAGAGAAAACTAAAAATCCCCAAACTGGGATGTTCCTTGGCCCATGGCTACACTTAATGGCCAAAAGTAAAGCTTGTGACTATCAAAAGCATTTAACTGGATGCTCCACACTATAAAGAGCTGATCCCAGATTTAGGCAACTAAACTTCCACTCAAACCTTCATAGCAGGGGTCCTCTCTGGCCATCACCAAGCTTTCTAAACTTAAATCCAGATTTAACAGCCCCACTCTGCTGTTGAACATCCTTAAAACTACTTTTCAGTTGCTACCTAACGAGGGTTTGAGGTTCTGTATCCTAAAGTTTGGTTGCTCAAATGGCTAGAGAGGCTTAAACCCTGTTTTGGAGGCAGTTTTAAAGTACCAGGACAAGGGCAAACTAAACATGGAAAATTCTCAACATGGAAATGACTGTTCTTCTGGGCTTCATAGAGCAGGAGTTTAAAAAGTGTACACCGAGCCCATCCACACCTTTCAGTTTGTCTCCCAGCTGCATGAACAGCACCAGGCAGTGAACAGACTGGAGCTCCATGGATTATTTCTCCTGTGTGAGGCAAGTAGGACTAGCTGCTGCTCCCCCCTGCTGCCCACTCCAAATCCAACATTTCCCAGAACCCTTTCACCCCACAGCCCCTGGCAGGGACAGGTTTGGTCTCTGCCTTTCCTCCCCCTGCAGCACCAACACCCTGGCTCTGGTCTCTGGGCCTCAGCAGGGCCACAGCAACCCCTCACCATTCTGATGGCAGAGTTTGTGCTCCCTCCTTCCTCCAGCTATCACCTCCCCAGGGCTGTCACCGGCACCATGGTTTGCCCACAGAGCTCAGCAGACCCAGTCTCCCTTGCCCTACTGGTTATGGCTCTCTGGATTAAACAGCAAACTGGTACCAGAAACCCAGGCTGAATGTGCATCAGATAATCATTCTGCATTAAAATATACCAGACTCTCAAGCAAATATACATGACACCATCTTCCAAACAATAATTAACCTGCTTTTCCCCACAAATACCTCCTCCAACACAGTGTCTCCAAATCCATAGTGAACATTTCCCTACTGAGCTGCTGTGAATGCAGCACCCCTGAGAGCTGTGTACATGCTCCAGGACTGGATGCTGCAACACGTGCACCAGGAACCACATCCTTCCGGCACATGGGGAGGTAACTGAGCTTCAGCCCCTCCATGGTTCCCTGGAAACAGCACACTGGAGCTGCAAAAACTCAAGCACGGACTGCTGAAATGTTATTCCCTGCACAGCATTGAAGAACAAAGCTATTTTGGGAAAAGCTGCTGTGATCATTTTACCTATCTCACACTGTACTCTAAGTTCTATGGGATAAGTTCAATAGATTTTTTTAGTCCTACAACTCACTCTGGCTTGTTCCCGTAGCTGATCCACAATTAAGCGATCAACCCTTGATGGATTTGATGTCAGCCTTGGAATTGGAACGTTGTTAGTACTGGAAACCTTCTTCCCTTGGAAATTCTTAGCAAGAGCTGATTCAGTCTGCAGGAAAACAAAAGAACAACTCCCTCAGAATGTACATGCAGAGTATGCTTCATTACAGAAACAAGAAAAAATATCAGATTCAATTTCTTCCCATCAGGGTTTTTGAGTTTTTTAAAGGAGACAGTGAGGATTCAAGCATTTGGGATTTAACCCTTTGGTGAGACAATCACCTGCTTTAAGTGAACAACTGCTTTACTCAAAGCAGTTCAACTAAAGCAATCGTGCCAACACACCGTGTTCCAGCAATGCTATGTCTGCTCACTCTGACTACAGCCTGTACTGGTTTAGCCTGGAAATAAAATGGAGGCAAGTCAGAATTACAGGGAAAAAAAAAAGACCACACAGATGTGGATCTCACACATAAAATTAAAACTGTTTCAGTCAGCAATTAAGCTAATTTTTGTACAGATTAATTAAACTACAGAAAGATTTTTTTTTCTAAGCACCCTGGTCTAGTGGAAGGTGTCCCTGCTATGGCACGGGGTGGAACTGGATGGTCTTTAAGGTTCCTTCCAAACCAAACTATTCCATGATTCTATATTTTATTTAGCCATCAGAAAATAATTTTGAAACCTGTTTGCAACAAGATTCTAAATTTCCACCTCTCTCATCCCATTGTTATGTCACCCTGAAACACCCGTAACAACATAGAATTAGCAAAATCTGATTTAAAATTGCAGTTTTTGGATGGTTTCGTAGTGGTGCACTGTTCACAAGAGCGTGGAGTGCCAAGACAAAGGGTAGTGGCTTCACAGAGAGAGAGAGAGAGAGAGAGAGAGAGAGAGCAGGTTTAGGATCCATGTTAGAAACAAATTGTTCCCTGTCAGGGTGGGGAGGCCCTGGCACAGGGTGCCCAGAGAAGCTGTGGCTGCCCCATCTCTGAAAGTGTCCAAGGCCAGGTTGGATGGGGTTTGGAGCAGCCTGGGACAGTGAGAGGTGTCCCTGCCTATGGCAGGGGGGGGCACTGGATGGGCTTTAAGGTCCCTTCCAACCCAAAGCATTGTGGGATTCCACAATAAAGCTGAATTTCCCCCACCATGGCCCCTGGCCATGCACATGCCAACCTCTTCTCTCTTGCACTTTCCAGACACCACCTCCTCTCCTCAAGCTGGGCTCACTCTTCCTCAACCCCTCTATTCAAAGCAACCACTCGCTTTTGTCAGGAAACACCGTAAAAAAATCCACATTACATCCCTTGGAACTGGTTTCTTTGTAGGGGCTGGCACAGGAGGGCTCCCAACGGTCCCACTATTGCCAGGTGACATTTGGTCCAGCTTCCCCCACAGACAGTCCCAGGTACTGAAATTCAAACCTCATCTCAAGTGGTGAAATGAAGACAAATTTTCCTACTGTTGCTAATCAAAAAAGGCAACTGCTTTTAGTAGGGCTTCACATGGCACTACCTGAGTCTTTTACTGCAAGGGTTTTGATTAAAATGACCCTTCCTTCAGCCTCTGTTTCTGGGGGAAAAAAAAAGAACCCCTTCAAATACACCTTAGGTTTAAACCTTCAGGGAAATAGGAGGTGACAATTCAATGTAGTTCCTAAAAAATTGAATTGCAAGAATTAATAGTTCCAGTTCAAAATATATTTACTGGGTTTTCTTTCAAAGATCCAGAGGCACTGTATTTATTGTACTAATAAAAAAAAAGGTGTAACAGATCTTTGTTCCTAATGAATACATCTTCCTCAACCCTGAGACTGGAAAAGCCCCTGAATTCCTGCTTTTAGTGCAAGGTTCCACACAACATTAGTTATGCTCCCAGCCAGTCTACAAATCTCCACACCGTTTATTTTCTGTCCCAAAACACACAGAGAAACAAACTTTGAAGTCACATCAAGCATTTCAACTCCTAACAGCAGAACTACCCATGATCTGTGACTGCACTAAGCAGGACGAGATTTACATCAAATCTGTGATATTATTGTAGTTTGGTTTTCTTACCTTCTTTCTTTCTTTCTCCAAAGCTCTCCACTGCTCATAACACTCCTCCAATCTCACATGCAGCTCGCTGGCAGGCCCGCTGCGGCTTTTAACTTGCTTTTGAAATCCAAATGCTGACACGAAACCAGAAAGAGCATTATCACCATACATCTTCTCGGTAAAGCAGGGGTAGAGGCGTTTGAGATCATCCTGGGAGAACAAGGTGTGAGGCTCCATCACAGGCACCACAGAACGGCCCAGGAGATGAGAGGGTCTCACAGGGAAGGAGCTGGGCCCCAGCTGCCGGTTCCGCCTGAAGTCACCCACCATGCAGTTGGCAATGCCTGGAGCCTGCAGGCAGCCCCCGGGATTGATGGCACTGCTGTCCCCATTCCCTGCCCCAAGATGGAGCTGCCCTTGAGACTCCAGTAACTCCTGGTACATGTCCTGAAACACCCCATCCGCCTGGTTTTGCCCTTCCAGATCACAGTGCTCGCTCTGCGGCTTCAGCTGGAAACGCTGTTTGTTCAGATTGTCAATGATCCCCAACTGCTGGGCCAAGTAACTGTCACAGAATCCATTTGGCTGCTTCAACTTCTTTTCACTGAGGTACTCGATGAGGTTCTCTTCCCCACCTCTAACCAGGGCTTCCATGCACACAGCTGCCCTAGCTCGTTCTGCAGCGCTGTAGCCAAAGTCAAGGCCAGAGAGGAATGCATTGTCTTGACAGTACTTGTGAAGTAAATTACTATTTAAAGGCAAATTTGAAGACGGCAACTGAAAAACATCATTAGAATGACGGGAGCTTTTTGGAAATGCGGGTGACTGATTATTCAGTTTCAACAAAGGACTTGGATTCTGGAAGGGGCCGGAAGCCGTGGGCTTGGTTTGGATGTTCATCCATGCTGGCCTGGCACTGGAGCCTGCTGAGGGGACTGCTGCATTGGGCAACACTGGAAGTGATTTATAGAATTCGGGATTCTGAAGATCGGCTTTGGAAAATTGCTGCTTTTCCACACCATTATTCCCTGGACAAGCTGCAAAAGATTTTAGTCCATATTCAAATTTTTGCCCAAAATCAGTGCCGAAGGAAGATTCATTTGCAAATGGTTTTTCTGATGCAAGTCCTACAGACTTGGGAAATGTAAAGTCGTGCTGATCTGAAATTGTATCTTCAAATTTTTTCTGAGTTCCTGATTTAACTTGAAATAATTTAGCATAGGGCTCTGCATCCAGAGGTGGTGCCTCAGGGGTTCCATTTACCAGCTTTCTATTCTCTTGGAGGCTACAACTGGTGCTCTTGTTGGGCTTTGCTTTACCAGCATGAGAATATTCAGTGTATCTGGCATAATCTGTGTTCTCATTGTATCTATGACACTGTGGAAGGAACGTTTCTGCCCGCTTTGGGTGCACCTGTGCATCTGCTCCTTTGGGACACACCTTCTCCCTTCCGTAAGAATAAGCATCGGCTGCTGAGTCTTTGATTGCTTCTGAGTACCCAGCCTGGGCTGCAAAGGTGTTTTTCAGGTAGGGGTAGTTCTGATAGACAGGTGCTGTCTTCACACTGTCATTAGCCTGCAAGTTGCAGCCATTGGCACGATCACTCCTGGCAGGGTACAAACTCTGTTCCTCCAGGTCCACACCAGCAAAGCCACGATAACAATCGTCTGCTTTCTGCTGTGCTGCCAGAGCGGGACTCTGCAGGAACTGCTTGTCAGCAGCAGGGATGGATTCACTGGTATAGAAACCCTGCTGTGGCACAGCTCCGACAACTGCCCTCCTGGCTTCTGGCAACAGCTCATGGTGGTCCATTCTGGTCGCGTTCACTGGCCACACTGATTTCAGGGTGGGAGGGCAACTCCTTGAAAAACAAGAAGCACATGATTAGAGTTTGATCTGTGCTGCTCCTCTTCATTCCCAAACACAAAACAAGGTTTAAGAAACCAATTCTTCCCAAATCATTTTTCTCAAATGATTCCAAGATATCTGACTTCAACTTCTAACCCATTCCTGTCATGTTCAATTTCCCTCATCTGGCTGAGAAAACTGATTCTGCCTTGTCTAAACCCACCCCAACAGCTCAAGGACAGGTCTTGAAGCTGCAAGAGATGAGTACACACCAAATTCTGGTCCATCAGTCCTGTCAGGAGATTTACTGTCCATCACCACCAAAATACACCTGGTTCAGCACCAAGTTCAGGCAACCAGACTGCCCTCAGTCTTCCAAAGTCATGTCCCAGCACACCAGAGAAAACATTCTCTCTCACCTCACTTCTGCCTTACACTGGCCTACACTGCTTCCTGCAGGTAAAGCCAGAGGCAGCATCCCAGCATACTTCTTTCCTTCCATTAACCACTGTCAATTAACACAGGACAATCCATCCCTGACTTCCAAGGAAAACTGTGAACAGGCTAAGTAAACAAGAAATTGTGCCTGGAAGTCATTGCAGCCCAAATCTGGGAGTACTGAACCAGCCCTGCCTGTCCAAAGCAAAGGAATTACTATGAGTTGTCTCATGATATCAAGACTGACTCTGAAGCTTTCCCTCATTTCAGCCACATAACTCAGGACAAACACAGAAATCACTGGAATTGTTTGGGAAGACAGAAAGGAAAAGCAGTGCCTGGTTTGGGAGTCTGAGAGCTGGCTCCCTGTCTTGTCTCTTAGACCTGGAAAAGACAGAGAGTTCTCTGTAAGTATCTCAGGGATGCTGGACCTGCACCCTTCTGTGTGATGTTGTCATGACTATGTAATTGTCTGTTCTGGCGTGGACATACAGGCAAAATAAACCTGACATTTAGATACACAAATATTTCTTAGGTAGCACTAACACCAAGAAACATTAATTTTGCATGGAATTCTCTCCTGCCAGTTCAGGAAAAAGTGAAGGAGTCTGTGCTTTGTGTATTCTTTCTGCAAATTGACATTAATTAAGAAAGAAATCTAAAGTCTAAATTCAGTCTTAATTAAAATAAAAAAAACAGACTAAGGCATATATCCAGGGGATTTATCTGAATACAGCATGTCCACAACACTTGCTAAGGTCTCATGTAAAAAATGCCAATTAACAAGTTCTGTAAATATAGGATAGCCAGAAGCTGCATGCAATCTAAGTGCCTTGAGAAAAGCTTCCAAGTATCCCAAGCAAAATTCTGGAAGAGCAGGGGAAGGAAAGGAAAGCTCATAGAGCATGAGGCCTGGCCAGCAGCAAATGAAGCTGACTCAGGAGCTCAGAAAGGGGATTTTCTGTCAGAGGAACAGCTCAGCAGCAGCACCTGCACCACACTCACCCTTCAGTAAAGCATGGCTGTGGTTTGTCTTGTTCTTCTAAGATGTTTGACACGAGTCCATACAAATCAGTTTCACTGCCATAATCGTTCCTTTCGGGCTGAATCCTGAAAATCAACTGCATATTAATAAAAACACTTCCTTCATTCAAACTATTTCCTAAGTTACATTAAACAAAAAATATAATCCATCTACTCTAACACACACACACACTCCTGTCAAGGATGACTACCTGGACTTCAGGTTCATCTGAGAAGCAGCAGGCTGCTTGGTGTCATCTGTACATGTAGACCAAGGAGGGTACAAAAGGGAAGGGTCCATGGGTGTAGAGTACTCTGATGTTGAAAGGGAAGAACTGTAGGCCTGAGGTAACTCCACATTTTCTTCATTCTGCATTTAATGTGCAATAAAAGCATTTATTGAATAAGAAACACATCAAACTGTCATTTTGCATGCTATGTGGTTGCAACTTAGTTCACTCTCAGAGGAACCAGAGCACTAGAAGTAACTAAGCCACACACTTGGAATACAGCAATTTCAGCCCATGTCTTTAAGCACAGTTCTCTTTATATTCAAGCACAATAATTCGAATCTTTAAGCAGAGTTCTCTGTCCCTTCCTTTGCTCTCTGTCACAGATGGAAGCTGATGGTATCATTTTCACCTTTTATCCCTCTTTTGAATACAAAGAGATGCTCTTTGTATTTAACAGGCGTTGCTTAAGGCTTAGTGAAAGCTTTTGTATTTTACATTCTGTTTGGAAAGGTTCCTTTCACAACACACACCAACGTGAAACTTCAAGGATTAGAGCCATGGAACCACTATTCACAACTGAAGAAAACAGATGGACCAGGTAAGTGAGAAACCACCTCCTCTGGACTTTGAGGACTAAAAAAATTAAAAAGTAACTTCATGAACTGTGCCTAGGAAGAACACCTGTCTTAAATAGAATTTGAATGCCTTCAAAGGGCAGTAGCAATTCTAACTGCAGTAATTATTTTAGACAAACACAATTGCACAGACCAGGATTGCTCAGACAGTGCCAGATGTCAAACTTGCTAAAAGTGTCAGTATAATTTTACATTGGTTAGGACTCTTACTGTGACACATTTCTCTGAATTGCCTTAACCTTTCTGAGCATGAAACTTACATAGGTAAGCCTTTTGTTCTTTCTTGTCCAAAGACTGTAATAGGAAACCAATTGTACAATGCTTCAAGGAGGATAGAAGAGAATTTTAGTATTTAATTAATGTTACAACTAAATGGGAATCTGACAACACACACTCTCTAAAATTTCCTCTGATGCATAAGGAGGATGAAGGCAAATATCATTGCTGAGCCACAGGAGACAAAGAAGTAGCAGAAGGCCATTGGATATAAGTAAAGGTAAAAGGAAAACCCTGGTCATTAACACCTCCCAAAGCCCCTCAAATCTGGGAAATCAGTCTGCATGTAATTAAGGAGGCAGGAAAACAACAAATATTATTTAATATTGACTATACTTAAAGTTATAGTATATGATATTCATCCTATTATTGTTCTTGGCCTGATCAATAATGGAACCACAATGTATCCAATAGCACAGAGTATGGGCCCTTAAGAATGAAACAATGACAAACCACAGGTGTCAGCACCTGTATAGCACATGAACAACAATTTGTTTATGAAGGAAATACAATTGAACCTCAAGATATCTGCCTAGATATGGACATCTGTAATTTGGAAATTCTGCTAACAATTAATATAAAAAGGTATGTATATACATAGGTAAAGGGTGGGTATGCTTTAGTGATCCTTGTGAATACACAGAAATAGAAAATCAATTAAATCCCATTCTAATTTTTGTGTTTGTAAGAGGCTGTGATTTAAATTATTCAGCTCCAGTACCTTTCTTCCAACTAACAAAAAATCCCTATAGCTCAACTTCAACTACATAATCTATGTCTATGGGCATGAGCCTCATGCTAGTAAGAAACTGCTACAACGTAAAAATCTGCAAAGGCTGTTACAAGAAGCTAAAAAGAGTAGCAGAAACACTTTATTACTGAATCATGACAGCAAAGAGATCCATCAGGCAATGGAATGAGCAAAGAGAGATGGAGATCACTACTGGTGGGACATTTTATTTACAGATCAACAAACCCAATGACCCTGCATTAGGCAGGCAGGAACTGTGGATTAGACACGCAGGTCTATGGAAACGTTGGTGACTAAAATTCTCTTGACTTTTACGCCTTGGTGGGCTGGATTTGTGGAAAACTTCCCCCTTGCAACCTGCACAGAATAAACAATGTCTCCTTTCTCAACCAGACTCTTTGTTTATGTTTAGAGGGTTTTTAAAACTGGTAACAATGTTAGCCTAAAACACCAGTTTTTACTGGTTGATACCTGATAGGAGTTAGGAGACACCCCCTTTCTCCCCATCATTACAAGATACTCAAGAAAACTTAGAGCAAATTCCTTTGGAGGAAAGGCATTATATCCTGATTAAGTGAAAAGGAACATTTGCCTGTTTGGTTTAAACACAATAGACCTTCTAAGCTCTTACTAAGTGAAACAATTAATGGTGTTTTAGCAGGATTAAATGTTAAAGATACACGATACACTCCTTCATGGAGCAGAGTGGTCTGACAAAGTAACATGTCCTGTATGGAGTAAATAGCAAGTCTGATCTTGAAGGTCCTGGGAATTAATTTGCATTTGAGTCTTTTACCTCAGTGAAAGTTTATGGCTATGAAAGGCAAAAATTCCAAGAGAGACTGATCAGACTATGAACTGGTTCATATGAACGCTTGGGCTACAGAAATATCTGAGGTAATAGCTATGGTTCTCCTTCTTCCCCACTCCCCAGTTTTCCTAAAAGAGGTGTTTGCTCCTCACTTTGCCTACAATTGTTCATGGCAACAGAAGAATGCACTGTGAAACTCCATTTTAACAAACACCCCTTATTGCTTCATCTGTGACTGCATTAGAAAAGCTATTGTCCCCTCTGATCAAAGTTACAGCAATGAAATTTTATTACAGTCAAACACTCTGATTTATGTTCACCAGTATGAGCAACCACTCTAGAAACACATTCTGACCATTTTGTTTATGAGCAACCCACTCTTACAGAGCTATTAAAAAAAAAAAAAAATCAATAACCAACTAAACCTGTGATTTGTAGCAGCCATAGAGCGAGGCAGAGCCTGGCAGAGCAGTGCTGAACACGTCCGTGGGCCTCCCACCCGCTTCTGTGCTGCCCCAGCAGCGGCTGCCACCTCGGAACGCCACGTTAGGCTGCAGGAAAAGGGACAGGGACATCATTACACACAGAGAATCACGTTGGGCTGCAGGGAAAGGGACAGGGACATCATTACACACACAAAACCACATTGGGCTGCAGGGACAGGGACATCATTGCACACAGAGGCATAATTATACATAAAGACACAATTATAAACAGAGCTGACAGTTGTGGATTTTATACCAGTGTTAACTTCTTTAATGCTTCTAATTTACTGGTAGATTCTCTTCCACCTGAGTTTTCAAGGATGTGGTTCTATATATGGATGTAAAACATTTCAATAGTTACCCTTAAGGAAAAGCTGAACCCACCAAAGCACAAGAAACTCCAAAGGTGTTCAGGGACAGAGAAGGTGCGGAACAAGAGCAAGCCTGCACTCTCCTGGTTCCCACCAGCTGAGCTTCCCAACAACAGAGGAACATCTAACACAGAAGCAAAATGCTCACAGAATCATGGCATGGTTTGCAAGAGAGCTTAAAGCTCATCCCTCTCCCACCCCTGCCACGAGCAGGGAACCCTTCCTCCAACAGCAGCAGAGGAGTCATTCAGCCTTCCACGCATTCCTGGACACCTCTTGTCCTTCCATCATGGCTCCCATTACGCTAAGTTACACAAAGGTATGGATGTTCCCAAATGTCAGAAGCTGGAAATTTCCTACAATACACACCCTGGGAGGTGCGGTGGAAATGTGTTCTGCAACTATAGGAGAAACAACTCCCACTGGAGAGACATCCCTGCCTTCAAGTTCCAGAAATCACAGGCCAGCAGGAGCAAAGAATGAGAACAAACAAAAGCTCAGAGCTCTTTTCCCAAGGGTGAAGCACACAAAGAAAAGTTAAACAGGCTAGCTAAAAACCAACAAAGGGAAAAGTAAAGTTATTGGCATAATATTACCATAGCGGTTCATCTAGAATGATGAATAAATTCAAAAAAAGTCAGCTTCCCAGGATTAGGGTTCTGAAGCTCTGCTTTCTAAAAACATATCCTTCTACTGCTTCCTGAGGATTTACCAAACCTATGCAACCTATAGAATGATCTTCCTTGTAGCTCACACCACTATTATACCCAGGTATTTTTCTGTACTTTTCAGGCACATTTTCCAAATAACTGAACACTGAATTATTGCGGAGCTCAGCTCTATATTCTGAGCGTGTTGTACCATATTTTCTCCTCAGAGATCGCAGTTCAGAGGCACACAGGAAACCCACATAGTTTGTGATCCCACAGAACAAGCTTGAACATGTATGGCCAGAGGCAGCCCCAAAATACCCCCAAACCCACGCTTTTCCTCATTTTCCCTAAACAGGCGTTTTTTCGGATGCTGAAAAGTATCTTCCCCACAGGCCTGAGCTCCGTATCTCACACCTGCTCCCACACTCGAGGGCCCGAAGAGGGTAGCGGGGCTCGGACAATCATTGTGGGCCATTGTGGGCCATTGCGGGCCACAGCGCCCTCTCAGCGCCGGCAGGGCCGGGCCCGAAACAGCTGCGGCGGCCTGCCGGGTGTGTGACGGCAACTCCGACATCCCCCCGTCCCGCCCCCAGTCCCTTATCCCTGTCGGTCCCGGTCGCTTCTCCGTCGCTCACCTCCATGGCTCCCGGGCTGCTCCCGGCGCGGGCACCTCTGAGGCGAGTTCCGGCCGTTGTCTCGCGCCGGCCAACGCCGCCCCGCCCCGCGCGCCCCGGCCAATCAGCGGCCGCGCGGCCGCCTCGCGCCTCCCAGCGCAACATGAGCGAGTCTTTCCAGCACGCGGTAACAGCCGCCGGGCCATCAAAGCGCTGCGCCGCGATTGGCCCCGCCCGCCGCTGCGCGGGCCAATGGGAGACAGCTCTCTCGGCCTCCCGCCAATGAGCGGCTGCGGAGGCGCCGCTCGCCCGGAGACGGCAGTGCCGAGACAGTGCGGACACCGCCCTGCCCGCCCTGAACCAGCCGCCCTGCCCTCCACACCCCGGACAGCGGCCAGCCCTGACCCTCACACCGCTGAGCGGCCCCTCCGGACACCGGCCCCGCCCTGACCCTCACACCCTCCGGACACCGGCCCCGCCCTGACCCTCACACCGTCCGGACACCGGCCCCGCCCTGACCCTCACACGTCCGGACAGCGGCCCCGCTCTGACCCTCACACCCTCCGGACACCGCGCCCTGCCCTCACACACCCCGAAGGCCACCTCACAGCCCACGCCCTCCGACCACCGCCCCGCCTGACCTACACTCCGGCTCGGACACGGCCCCCCTGACCCTCCACGCCGCAGGCCCTGACGCCCCTCACACCCCGGACACCCGCCGCCCTGACCCTCAACCGTCCGGACACCCCCCGCAGCGCCCCCCTGACCCTACCCTGCTCCACACGGCTCCCTGACCCTCACACCCTCTGACACCGCCCCCGAGCCCTACGCTTCACCCCCCTACCCTGCTACCCCGGCCCTGTCACCCGCCTATCACCCCCGACCCTGACACCGCTCAGATCCTGCTACCCCTCCCTCCCTGACACACCCCAGACCTTGTCATCCCCTCCTGACCCTGACACACCCCAGCCCCGTCAGCCCCGGACCCTGACACCCTCCTGATCCTGGCACCCTTTCCACTGCACACCCCCAACCTTGTCATCCCTCCAGGCCCTGGCATCCCCTGACCCTGTCACACCCCGGCCCTAGCACGCCCTGACCCTGCCATCCCCAGGCTGTGTCACCCCTCCAGACTCTGTCACCACACACCTCCCATCACTGGCACTGCCTGTGTCACCCCTCCACACCCTTCCAGCTCCACACCCTGCCACCCTGCCCTGACCCTGTTGCCCCCGGCCCCATCTTGAGGCTGGCCTCAGCTGCTGCACCCCCCGGCCTTGATAACGGATCCATTCAGCTACAAGAGGAGCTCTGGAGGAGCCTGAGGCATCTCCAAACCTTTGCACAACGAAGGACCCAGGGATCTGTGGCCCAGCCAGAGTACTGGACACATGGGACACAGCATGAGCTGATGACCCCAGACTCTTCTGCACACAGACTGTAAGGGTATAGAAGCCCAGGGTTTCCTCTGGGTTCCCTCTCCAGCTTGAACTGTTATTTTGCTATTTAATTATTGCACCAAGGTTAGTTTATCTCAAGGATTGAGATGGCTGAGACTCTGCTGTGGAGAGCCTGGGCTGGCTGTGAGTGTGGGGGCTGTAGGTGCAAAGGGGCTTCAGTCCCAGCTCAGGCGGTGACAGTGACTGCCAGAGTGGCTCCTGCATGGTCAGACAGCCCTTCCACAGCAACCCCGACCAGGTCCCGGCTCTCCCAAAGTCTCCTTAGTCCTGCTCATCTCCCACAGGACCAAGAGGAGCCCTCTGTCACCCGTCACTGGTGACAGAGCTGTCCCCATGTGCCTGTGGCAGTGTCTGTGCCCTGCTGGGGTATTCCAGACCCCAAGGGCAACTTGGCTGCAAGAAAAGCCATGGGGAACCTCGTGGCAGAGGGAGCTGGGACAAGCTGTGTCACAGTCTGTGTTTGTTTACACTTTCCATTGTTGCTGCTGGTCTAGATACTCCCCCAGTACATAAATATCACTGTTCCCACTGAAAAGGACTGAGGAAAACCCAAAAGCCCCAAAGCCAAACCCTACTTTGGGGGTTTTTGCTTCTCAAGATATTTTGGTTTGTATTCCTCAAGCCGTTTTTAAGGAATCTAGAGACAACATTTTTGCTGCCACCCCTGTCTGGGCTGCTTAGGGCAGTAAGTGCCCACAGAGGCAGACATTATGTTATGAATTCGGGTCGTTTGTGCTGTGATACATCTCTCACTTCCTCAGTGTGCTACCAGCCCACAGGATCATGGGGAGGCTGGTTGGGTGATCCTGGGGAGCCAGGTCTGCCCAGCTCCTTCCTAAACTCACCCAGGGACTCCAGAGACAGATGTTTTGTCTGCTGCAAGCCAGAGGATTACTGCAGGAGATGAGGAAAAATCTTGGTTGCAGAGTGTGTCCCAGCCCCCAGCTCTGTCCTTTGCTCCCTGCTCTGGAGAAGGGCTGTGGGAAAGGGATTTGGGGCTGGGCTTTGGAACAGGAGCAGGCAGGGGTGGCCTGGGGTCCCCCTTAGTCCCAGATCTGCAGAGGAGCTGGTGTGACGTTTGTGCATGGGTTGCAGAGTTTTGCTTTGTTTTTTTCCTTCTTTTGAAACAATGAAAAGTGGGGAAGCACAGCCACTGCCTCACTGTCCCCCTCTGCTATTTCCCTACAAACTCATGTGTTCATTTCCTGCATTTCTTGCTGCAAAAGACTCTTTCAAGGCCACAGAGCAGAGATTTGGGAAGCAGAGAGAATTCTCCACAAAACTCATCATCCAGCCAGAGCTCAGAGTTGGGGTGCAGCAGCAGCCTCTGCCAGGGATGATTCTCCTCCTGGTTGGACACCTGTACAGGAAAATGCTGGCAGCACACACAGGTGGTCAGTGTCGGGGTCTGGCCGCTGTCCAGGGGTTGTTTGCAGTATTTAACAACCACTGCCCAGAGCTGTTTTCCTGGCAGGGTGATTTCTGTCAAGGGACAGTAAAACTGCTCAGCTGCAGGAGGGGGAACAGGGGCTCACTTCAGGGAACAGAATCCTTGCACTGCTCAGATCAGCCCATGGGCAGATTTGGGCATCCACTCAGTTTTTTCCTCTCCGTGAGGTACATCCCCAGCCTGAGGCACCGACCACTTTGGCCACCATGGTAAAGTCTCAGTGCCAGTTTTCCTTGGACCCGGCATTCTCCTCTGGGTCCCAGCTGACTCTGGTACCTGTTCCAGGCAGTAACCAGCAGTTACAATCAGCATTAATATTTTATTACGCTGTCAAAGCCCACACAGGAAGCTGCTGGGACGGTTGCTAATGCGTTAAAGCTCCCTGGGTTGATTCCCAGGATATTGGGGTTGGCTCTGCAGACACCACTGAGCTTTGGGGTTGGAGCATTGGCTGCTGCCTTGCTCAGAGCACAAACCACAGAGCACAGCTGGGATTTCATCTGACTGAACATCGCACAGGGGGATGCGCTCTGTGAACAAGCCATTGCCACCTCTCAGCATTGTTTCTCCAACGTGATCTGCTGCTCCAGAGCAGAGCACTGTTTCAAGTGAAGCCCACGTGGATCCACATCCTGAGGTCTGGCTGGAAGCTCTCGGCGCTCAGACAGGACCCGGCTGTGCAGGAGCAGAGCTGCAGCGAGCAGACACCGCGCTGTGAGCGATGGCCTGGGGATGGGCTGGAAGAACCTCGAGCCTGCCCCCATCCAGTGTGACACCTGCGAGGGGCTCGGTGGCAGCTCTGAGCTCCCATCACGGGCTCTCAGGCTCACACACACATGGAATTCTTATCACAAATACAGAAACAGCCGTCAGTGTCAGCCAGATGCTGCCGAATGGGAAGTCCCATCAGGAAAACAGTAAAGCCATTGGATGTCTTCAAAGGAGACCACGGTGCCTGGTGTTAGAGCAGCTGCTGTGCAGCCTCTTTGGAGCAGGAACAGAATTAAAGCCAGATTAAAAATTAAATCAGAATTAAATTTCTAAAAAATATGTAAAAAATTTAAAACAATTATTAAATTTATATTATTAGTTTGTATTACATAAAAATTACATCACCATATATTAATAGTGCATTAGAACATACGCCATATATACAATGTTAATATTATCATTAGGATATTAATATGACTACACATCGCAATTATTATTAAAATTATTACTATTTAATCAAACCCACATTAAAATGGACTTAATTTAAAGAATTAAAGCAGGGATTGCCTGCTCGCCTCTCACACCGCGGGACCGGGGCCGGGACCGGGACCGGACCGGGACCTAGACCGGGACCGGGACCGGGAGCGGGAACAGCCAGGCCCCGCCGTGCCCTCTCCAGGTTGCCATGCCGTTTTTCCCGGTCGGGCACTCCCCGTGTCCCATCCCGACCCCGCTCACGGCACCGGCAGAGCCCCGGGAACACCGCGGCACCGCCGGCCCCGCCCATCCGCCGCACCGACCAATCCCCGCAGCGCTCCTGCTGACTGACAGCAGAACGCCCCGCCCCCACCGTCACGCAGGTGGGCGGGCGGCTCAGTGACGTTCCCATCAATCCCTTGAGCAGCAGGCGGAGTGACCAATAGGAATCCGCTATCGCCCAGGGGGCGTGGCCATATCGGTCCCCAAAGCCCCGCCCCGGCGCGCCGCCGCGCCTGCGCTGCACCGCCCCCTGGTGGCCGCGGGGAGGGCCCGTCGGTCGGCGTTGCGGCAACATGGCGGGGCGGGTAAGTGGGGGGGACACGGACACGGACCGGCCGCTATCGCCCATCCCCTGCCCCCTCCTCCGCTCCTGCTCCTCCCTGCGCGCCCGCGGCTTGGGGAGCTTCTCGCAGCCCCGCTGTCAGGCGGCCTTGCAGCTCTGGGGGTCCCCCGGGAGTGCTGTGAGGCTGTGGTGATCCCCTCACTCCCGGCGGGCAGGGGGTTCCTGAGGCTCCTGTGGGACTGTGGGGACTCCTCCAGTGGTGTGGGGGGCTCGGCGGTGACCCCTCTCGCTGTGTTCCCCGGGAGTTTCCAGAGGCTGAGGTGGCCCCTCAGTGATGTGGCATATGGGACAGGACTGAGGTTCCTTCAGCAGCCGGGGCCAGGGTGACCCTTCTCCCTGTGGGGCAGGATTTTACGGTCTCCCAGGGGTGCTGTGAAACCCGGGTGGCTCCCTGGCCATGTGGGGTGTGGGACAGGACTGAGGGTTTCCTCAGGAGCATTGTGAGTTCAGGGTGACCCCTCTCCCTGCGGGTGTGAGGCAGGATTTAGGGTTCCCTAAGGGTGCCGTGAGGTTGCAGTGGCCCTGGGGGGTGCAGAGCTGTATTTTGGGGTGTTCTGAGGCTGTGGTGACCCCTCGGTGCTGTGGGATGATCGTCTAGGGCTCTCTCAGGAGTTGGGGTGACCCGTTTTGCTGTGGTGTGGGCCAGGGTTATGGTGTCCCCTGAGGGTGCAGTGAATCCCGTGGGTTTCTCGGTGCTGCTGTCAGTATTTAGGATTCCCTAAGGGTGCTGTGAGGTTGAGGTGGTCCTGTGGGATACAGGGCAGGATTTTGGGCTGTCCTGGGGCTGCTGTGAAACTCTGATGACCCCTCTCTGTGTGGGTCAGGGACCTTTAGGGATGCTGTGAGAGGGGTTGATCCCTTGGTGCTCTGGGATGTGGGGCAGCATTGTGGGATCCCCTAAATGTGTCCTCCTTGAGGCTGGGGTGCCCCTGTCCCCATAGGATGTGCAGCCAGATTTTAGGGTCCCTGGAAGTTGCTGTAAGGCCCTGGTGACCTCTTGGTGCTGTGGGATACAGGAGATTTTTTCCTGTGGGAAGCAGCCAGGCACTGTTTTGTAATGTGGGTCCTCATTTTGTTGTGTGGAAACATCTTAAGGGTTGTGCAGTGGTTTTATTCTGTGTTAATTTCAAAAATAATAAAAAAAAAAAAATCCCTTGCTGGTGATAGATCACACCAGCAAGTGTCCAAGAAGGTTTTAAAATAGGAAGGAACAGCCTTGTTTGTGACATCCCTTCTTGTGGTGCCTGTTCCTCCCCTCTTTTTCAGGTGTCCAGGTGCTGCAGGATGTGTTTGGACTGCTCTGCTCCTTGCCAGGAGCTCAGTCATGCTTTGCTGGGTATCAGCCTGGGAAAGGCACATTTCTCATTAGTGCTTGCCTCTGGCTCGAATCTTGTCTCTAGGCCAAGTGATTCAGTGATTGAAATCCCGAGGAATTGGTTTTCCAAGTGGTTTTTTTTGTGTTGTGCTGGGCTGGTGGATGGAGGGCAGCTGCTGCAGTGCTGTGGTGCAGAGCTGGGGTGAGAAATCTGGCCTGGTGCCGTGCTGTGCATCACAGGTGCTCCAGTGCCACCCCTGAAATGTGCTGAGTAATTGAGAAAAACCCCATGTTTTGTGGTCTGTCTCTCATTAAGAGCTTTTCCTCTGTCCCTGCTCTAGATTCCTGGTCTCACCTTCTTCCTTACACCTTTTTTCTTCATCTCACCCTTTGCACCAGCCTAGGGAAATCTGTGTGCCTTGCCTGGCTTTTTTAGCTTTCTGTTGCCCAGAGCAGGAGCCCAGTGCTCTGGTCAGTGGTCAAGTGAGATCATTTTACCCACACTGAACTGGTTCTGAGACTGTCTGAACCCAAACCAACCTGGCTGTAGCCGTGCTGCCTTTCCCCCTGCTCCCCTGAGCCCTCCCAGCTGTGTCTCAAGGATCTTGTGCGTGGTCTGAGTCCTGGGCTTGGTGTCTGGGGATGAGGGGAGGAGAAGGATCAACCTCAACTGCTGCTGTGAGCTTTTCTTCTACCAGAAGCCTGCTAAAATGTGCTTTTATTTGACCAGCTTGGAAGCCTGGTGGAGGAAAGGAGGATTTATGTGAGTTTAAAGGAAAGATTGGTGCTCAGTTGCCTCCTAATCTGGCAGTTGGATGGGTGATGCTCTCCTTGGGTCACCAGGGAGCTTCTTAGTATTCAGTGTTTTCATGATTTGCCTACGAATGCAGTTGTTGCAGAATTATGAGGTTATTTAACGCTGTGAAGAGAGTCCTTAAACTGAGTGTTCCAGCTCACTCTCTGGTCCTTCAAATGCTTCCCATGTGAGTTACCAAGGGAGCTGCCTGCTCCTTCCAGCTGGCAGTGCTGGGGAGGATGAGGAGCAGGGAGAGCAAGAGCAGCATCCGCTTGGGCTGTGACACCGGAGCTGTGTCGGTGTAAATACGGAACAGGCGGTGGGAGGATGGAGGTGTGTGATATCCCCAGGCACAACAGGTGAGGGATGCTGGAACACTGATGCTGCTCTGTTGGCAGCGTTTTTAACAGGTGCTTCGATCTGGAGGATGGGAAGAGGTGCTTCAGTGACTCCTCCTGCCCTGAAAATCTGTCCTGCAATGCCATTTAGAGCTTAATCTCTTTTATTGGACTCACGTGGTTGGATTTGTGCACGTACATTCTCACAGGGAGAAATGAATGAGAGACAAAATATTTAAACTTCCAGTAACATTTTGAATAATTCAGGTGAGTGGTAAGCCAAATCTGATTAACTGTGTGATGCTGTTTCAGGTGTGTCACTCTGCTCCCCTAATTGCACTGGGTCTCTCCATGGCAAGGAAGAGATGGTGATTAGCAGTGATTGAAGTTTACAGGAAAAACAGTTTATGGTGATTAGAAATAATGGCTGTTTCTGTAATAATTTATTCTGTATCTCTGCATGGGGATCATTAGGCATGCAGGCAGAGCACTGAGGCATCTGCAGGAGAAGGAATAGGGGAAGCTGCTGTGTTTGTGGCTGGTTATGGATCCCATGTACTAAGTGAACCCCTGCACATTCACTGGTGCTGTCTGCAACTGATTGATTTGAACCACATCAGGAATTGGTTCCCAAAGGGATCTCAAAAAGCCAGATGACTTCAGTGAGTGTTAGGTTGTAGATCTGGCATGAGCTGTGTTTCTGCCTATGTCTGCACAGACTGGAGAGCTCCAGGGACTGGGGTGGGGCAGGGAGCAGGTCAGTGTGATGCTGGCTCCTCTGGCAGCAGGGCTCTTGTGCCAAATGCTCACGTGGATGTCGGTGAGGATCCCTCAGCAGATACTACTGTGGTTTTCTTTAAGGTATATTAGATTTGTGATAGTTGAACCTGGGTAAGAGTTCATAAGGATTAGGAGTAGTGGCTGTTTTATGTGATATCACTGGTATAACACATCCTTTTTTGTTCATCTGCTGGTTGGGGCTCCTTTGGGGCCGTGTTGCCTTTAGCCCAGCGAGAGCACACACTTCCCTGTTGGCTCCTCAAGAGATTTCCTCTTTGTTGGGTTGGAAGTGGATTTGGATTCCCTCTGGTTCTGGCTGCTGTCTGACCCTGCAGAGCGGTGCTGTCACTCCTCTCCAGAGCCTGAGACTGTTCACAAGGTCCTGCTGGCATCTGGTGACATCAACTGTCCAATCCAGAGGTGCAGCTGGAGTGGGAAGGTGGTGAAGGATGGGCTGAGTCCCTTGGTGTTCTGAGATGCTGAAGGCTTTGCTGGACTAAGCCTGCCCTCCTTGTGCTTCCTGCAGTCAGCATGGAATCCTGGAATGGGTTGTGAGGACCTTGAAGACCATCCTGCACCACCCCTGCCATGGCAGGGACACCTGCCACTGTCCCAGGGTGCTCCAAGCCCTGTCCAGCCTGGCCTTGGACACTTCCAGGAATCCAGGGGCAGCCAGAGCTTTTCTGGGAATTCCATCCCAGCCCCTCCCCACCCTCCCTGGGAACAATTCCTTCTTAACATTTAATCTATATAACATACCTGAAACAGCACTAGACAATTTATAAAATCTGGCCTATCATTTGCTTGAATTATTTAAAAATATTTAAAATCTAGACAGAGTGGTTTTGGGTTGGATAGGTTGATAGGGACTTTGAAATAATGGCAGCTGGGTTTTATGTTTATGGGTTAAAGCTGCAAGGTGTGATTTCTGATAACATATGGAACCAGCCTTCAGAGATGCAGGCGTTGTCAGGCAACTAAAGAAATGTTTGTGAATCAAACATTCAGTTCCTTCTTTCAGCCTGGTACTGATCCTGTCATCGTCACTTGGGTTTTTTTTTAGTATTTCTTAATGTGTAATATGAAGAAATGGGGTTTTAGCCATGTTTCAGGGAAATGGGAGAGAACTCAATCTGAATTTCTGTTTCTGAGATCACTTCTGCAGCCTTGTCTTGTGAAATCATCACAAATCAACTTGTGGCGTGCTTTCAGGATTTCTGCCTTGCTGCATTATTTTAAACAAAATCACATAGTTTGTTAAAAACTCTAAAATGATTTGGAATAAAATTCTGACAACCATACGAATATTTGTGGGCATGGGATATCTGGCCCTGCCATCTTTGATTAATTTGTTGCGTGGCTCAGTGTTGCAGAAGCTTGTGCTTAAAAAGTCACTGCAAAAGGGACATGTCAGTGCTGCCTCTCCATCCTCTCCCATTTTGGGGCTGCAGGCTTGTCACCTCTTTTATTATGTGGACCTGCCAGAATATTTAAACTTAGTTAAACATTTTCTTAGTAGGAAAAAAATCTTTTAAAAAAGCCAGACAATCTTTTTGAGGATCATTTCAAGTGTGAGTTTCTTAAGTATTACTTTTAAACTTCTTTTTCCCCATACCATGGCAAGATCTTCTCTTTTCCCATTCTGTGTCCTGTGCCTCAGAACACAGAGGTCACTCAGGAGAAGATTCTTGAGGCTCAGGATAAACCCTGACTGAATTTGAAGGCATGAAATCAGATCTGTTTGAGTCCACAGAAAAGCAGTCCCTAGAAAGTAGTGGCACTTCTGTTGTGCTGAATTACCCACCTGGCAGGACATGGTTTCAGTGCAATGAAATTACTATTATTCCTTTCTTTCACATGAAAACAGCTAAAATGTAGGTCCCCATGTTGTGGAGTGATCTTTTTTTGATCCAGGGTTGGTGGACGTGTCCAGCTGCCCTCAGAAGTGCAGGAGGGGACAAAGCTTTAGGCAGAGCTGGTGCAGTGAGCCCCTTGAGCAGTGGGACAGAGATCTTGGTGTCTGCAGTGGCTTTGGAAGGATGAGGCTCATCCTGGGGGCTCTGCATGATGTGCTCTCAGGATGCTGGCTCACATCAGGGAGATTCTCTAGCAGAGACCAGTTTTGTGACAAAATTCCCATATTGACCATCTCCAGAAGGTTTTCTGATCCCCAGGACTTGGAGAGCTGTGTTGGAGAAGGTCTGTGGACAGAAAAAGCCAAACAAGAAACCCAAGCGCTAAAATTAATGGAAGAGCTTCCAGTGCAGTGCCCTGGAACTGTGTCTGAGCCAGCTGATTGTGCTGCTGCTCATAAAACCAAGGCTGGATACCCAGTTCCTCAGGCTCTGCTGCCCTGCTCCTTCCTGTGCAGGCAATTCCTGCCCTCAGGGAGGTCAGAGGTTTGCAGCACAAAAAGATTTAACACGTTTCTCTGGTCTCCTGGGACGCAATAAAGCAATGACCTTCTATCAAAAAATCTGGAGTAATTGATGCCCTGGAGTTGTGTCATGTGCTTTTTGTGTAAAAAATAGAGCAATACTTGCAAGCTCTTGCATCTTAAACACAAACTGCTGGTGGCTGGGTGCTGTTTGGTACATCAGAGTCCTGGCAAGTTCAGTGCCAGGTGCTGCCCTGTGTCACTGCTGGGGTGAGTTGTAAATCCTCAGGGGCAGCAGCATCCTGGGCTTTCACGGGGTGAATTGCAAGTTGAAGGGGATATTTTTATTATTAACATATATTATTCACTTTGTCCCTGTTGTCATTGAGTAACTTTTCTAAATAAATGAGTGGAAATTTGCATCCATGAGTTGTCCTCTCTGGTCACGTGGCAAAATCGTGTGACCTGCATCCTGGTCCCCACAGCTTACTCTGACTGGGTGGTGGTTCATTCTCTTGGCATTTTTAAAAGATGTTTAGATGAAACGCAACAAGCAACAATTCCCTGTAATTAAATTGTTGATCATGCTGACCTGAGGAAGGAATGTGAGGCAACATCCACTCAAAGAATGGATGTGTTAATTACAGATGCACATATCCTGGGTGGTTACTGCTTAGTGGGGAGGTGGAGCTGCTGTTCCTGCTGGGAGCAGCTCCCTGGTTCTGTGGCACAGCAGCTCAGGTACAGGTGTATTTCCTAAAATCACCGATCATATTGTAAAGAGCTGATATTGAGAAGAACATCTCTGGGTAGAGCAACCTGTGTAATTGTAGATGCCCTGCTTGAGGAAGCTCTCTTTTAGCACTCTTGTTTCTTCTGCTCAGTTGGATCAGGCAAACCCATGGAACTCTTTGGTTTTGGGACTCTAAATTGTCTTTTTTGTGATGTTGGCAAATATTGGCAATAGCAGAGCCAGATTCCTAAAGCTGTGAGCACTCCTTAACCACACCAGGTAAACAGTGTTGGAGTGACAGAGCTGCCCCTCCAGGGCCGAGTTCATGTGAACTCTGCAAGCAAAGGGAAGCAGCAGTAAAACCCAATCTCCTTTAATTGTGGGAGAGGCCCTGATAAAGTGGCTCTGGAATGCCAGGAAGGGCAGTAATTTCCTAATCCTGGTCCAGGGAGCGAAGGGCTGCTGTCAGACACACAAACTGGGCAATGTGTTGAGTGTATGATATGAGTGGCCAGTGAGGAGTGTGTGTTGTCTCCTGCTGCCCCTCTGTGCTGGGGGAGAGCTCTCTTGCCAGGCCAGGATGTTTCACTGCCAGGGGCTGTCCATGCAGGGAAAACATTCCCCTGTTCATTGCAGCCCTGGGTGATGCAGGAGGTGCTGATGTGGGCTCTTCCCTCTCTCCTCCTCGGAGCTGTTTGGGTTTCTGCGTTGCAGGGGTGGCCGTGGTGATCACGGGGAGGTGATTCACAGCGTGGGAGTCTGTCGGGGGATCCATCTCATCCCGGCTTCTCCAGCCCCTCTGCTGTGGCTGCTTTGGTGGTGGCTCGCTCAGTGTTCCCTGGCTTTGTAAAAAATAGAATACAATTCTGAGATTTTAGCTTCCCAATGCATTCCTGTTTATTAGGAGAAGAAAATAGGTATTCCTGAGTTTGCTATCGAGAGAGAATGCAGCTCCTTCCTGAAGAGAATAAAAGCTTCCAGCAAAGCAAATAGATGACAAGTGGAGCAGATGGAATGGCTGGGCCTGAGCAGGGAGGGAGTCAGGGCTGTGTGTTCCAGGGACAGCAGCTTATCCTGCCAGCACAGCCACTGCAGATCTGGAAAGGCCTGTCTGGCAGGCCTGCTGGTCCAGAAAGTTCTTTGTAGGTTGATCTCCTCTTGTGGCTGCAGAAATATGGAAGCTTTGTTCAGTATTTTTTCTGACATGTCCAAACCACCCCTCTGCAAGCTACTGAACTTCCTTCATTAATTAAAAAAATTATTTAGAACTACAGCATTTAGGATAACTCACGTTCCCCAGTCTGGTCCCTGATGGTGACACAATGTTGTCATTCCTTTAGAGGAGCCTTGGCTTTGTCTTTCTGTTTCCCTCTGTCCCAGAGTTGGGTTAGGGATAAAGGCAGTGCTTTGTGCGTGTGTTTTCCGTCAGGAGCATACTCCTGGATAATGTGTAGGATCTATGAATCATCATCTCAATTCCCTGTTTATCTTCAGAGCTCCTTTGACATCATAATTCTTCCTGTCAGTATTCAAACTTCATTTTATTTGAGGAGTTGTAGTGGTGAATGAGCATTTGCCTCGGAGTCAGCTGTGGTTCCACACAGCCTCTGCTCTGGCTCTGGGGAGTGTGGGCCAAACTGCTTCCCAGGAATGACACCTGCACAGGTGCTTCTGTGCCCTCTGGGTGAGGAGGCTCTGGGCTTGGAGAGACTTTGGTGCCAAACAGCTGTTAGAGAAAAGCTTTTTGGAGCAGGGATCCCCATCTCAATGCAGCTGTCAGTGGGCTCTGCAAGGGAAACGGAAATGTCTGGTTCCCAGAGTTGTCACATTTCCTGACAGTCCTCTGCCAGCACCTGTGTGCCAGAAATTCCATCTCTGTGCACCTGCATCTACATGGGATGTGTGTCTGTGCCTGTTTTACACAAAGGAGGATTTTAAACAAACACTACTTCAACAACATCTGTCCTGTGTGAACCATGTGAAAACAGCGCTCAGAACAAACCCTGTAGCAATGGGGAATGAAGACACATGGACCTCCTTCTTGCTTGCTCTGAAGAAAATAATTTATTGCCAAAACCTGAGCCTTTTTATGCTCCAAAGCCAGGCAAGATAGGCACGCATTGGCGGCCCATCCCTTCCCAGCCGCTTTTCAATCATGTGGTGCCCACGTGTCTGACCAACCATTCACTGCCCCATGCACGAGGTGACCACACTCTCATTCTACAATTTGTTCTCTGTTTCTATGACCTGTTGCTGAACTTTTCCCAAAGTGCTTTCTGTGAGCAAGAATGAGCAGAAGTGAACAGGATTTAACAAAAGTGAAAAAGGCTCATATTCTATAAGGCTTTTCTTATTCCCACAAAAGCCTGCCTTGGCTATGAAGTGATTTCCAGATCTTCAGCACATTATGTATATTCAAAAAGGGTTTTAACATCATGCAGCCACAAGACAGGGATGTCACTCCATGGTGTGGAATTCCACAAGGGTGCAAGGGACAACTTGAGGAAATCTGGTCATGGATGCGGTGACAATTAAACTGGAAATTACCTGGGCAGGAAGGAGAAGCACACTGAGCTGCAGAGACCTCCTCTTCCCAGCTGGCCTGGCTGGTGCTGGATGATGGATGCTGTAGCTGGGAATGCTTTAGCAGTGTGCAGGCACCTCCTTAGGACTTTGCTGTCCTGAGAGTCTCGCTCATAGATGTTGTTTCATAATCTATTGCTCAGCATTAGGAATTGAAATGAGTTCAGATGGCTTGGATCAGGAGCATCTCTGCCTTAGCATTTAATGTTTTAGCTCTTCTCAGTAACAGCTGTCATGAGTGCATTTTGGTCATTACCAGCACCTTATCTCTGTGGGGAGAAACATGTGCTTCCTTGGCTTCCTCTGCTGTCAGCCTTAATGATCCACCAGAGGCGAATTGACAAAACACAAAATGTGTGGTTTGTGTATATATGAAAATATCCAAATAGCAGCGCCGCTTTCTGGGCTCAGGTCTTCTAAAATGCAACAACATGGCCATAAACTAAACCACAAGAAGCTCTGCCTCAACATGAGGAAGAATTTCTTCCGGTTGAGGGTAGCAGGGCACTGGAACGAGCTGCCCAGGGAGGTCATAGAGACATTCCAAAGCCACCTGGACATGCTCCTGTGTCACCTGCTCCAGGTGACCCTGCCTTTGCAGGGGGCTGGACTGGATGATCTCCAGAGGACCCTTCCAACCCCAACTATTCTGTGATTTTATGAACATATATATTTTTTTTTCAATTTGTTTCCCTTTTTTTTTTTGTGAGGAAACCGAGTCCTTGCAGCTTTGGAAAAAGAAATCTCTGAAAGATCACCTGTTGTGGTGATTGTTTCTATTATGTAGCTGTTTGTCCTTCTAGGCAATTTCTCTTTGTAAAAGTAAAATATCATTGAGCCCCCTGAGTTTTGAGACAACGTTACTGCTTCGCCACAAACCCAGAGGTGAGGTCCTTCACCTTTGTCTCAGAGTGAGATTTATCAGTGCATCATATGGGCTTGGCAAACAGAAGGAATGATGGAGCAGGCCTGTACACAGACTTGGGTTTAGTAGCAGGTGCTGCCTGGCTGCTGCTGGATGATGGATGCTGTAGCTGGGAATGCTTTAACAGTGTGCAGTCACCTCCTTAGGACTTTACTGTCCTTGGAGTCTCCTCTTTATGTAAACCAGAACAATACCTGGAGGCAGTGAAGGTTCCTTTGCCTGTTTGAGCCTAATTTCCCTTCTTTAAGCTCAATTAATCTATGTTGTGGACATGGGTGTAACAGCACCCTGTGAGGGTGTGTGGGTCACCTCCAGCCTGGCATTGCCAGGGGGTGACTGCAGCAGGTAGCATCTGCTGTCACCTGCAGGAGCTGCTCTCTGGTTTATTAGAGCTGTGCCTCACCTGCTTGCCAGCAGTAACCTGTCAGTTTGCTTAAAAGAAGTTTGTGTAAATCTGGTTTGAGATTCCTAGAAATACTCACAAGGATTTTTCTGCCCCTGTTCCCTTATGTGGTGTGTCAGTGCAGGCAGTGGGTGTGGGATGGCAGGGAGAGGAGAGGGGCAGGTTCTGCTGCTGTCCTGGGAGGCTGGAGCCCAAAATGCAAAAACTTCAAGTGTTCCTGACAGCAGCACCTCTGGCATGTGCCAACCATGTGTTCCAGCCTGCGTTTGTGCCAGGGAAGCTTCCTCAGGAGCAGCCTGTGCCCGTGTCCTGGCTGTGACAGCCCTGCTGTTTGGCAGAGACAGGGATCCTTCCCTGGGAGCAGCAGCTCTGTGGGAGGGCAGGTAAGAGGAGACCCCTGCAGCTCAGTGTGTTCCTCCTTCCTGCCCAGGTGATTTGCAGTTTAATTGTCACCTCTTCCATGACCTGATTTCCCCAAGTTGTCCCTTGCACCCTTGTGGAACTCCACACTGGGGAGTGACGCACGCCCCTGTGTTTCAGCTGTGTGATGTTAAAACCTTTTTTGAATAAAGATGACATTCTGAAGATCTGCACGATCTTGGAGCTGGAGGAGAGGGTGTGTACTGGAGAGCTGGGAGCAGAGAAGCTGCCTGAAATGTTGGAGATTGCCAGGGAGAAATGGGCTTCTGCCAGGAGGAGGATGAGCCAGGCTCAGGGATGGTTGGCACTGCTGGTGCTGCAGCAACAGCAGCCACCTTATTTTACGTGTCAGACACCCAAGGGTGTTTTGCCATCAGCCCTGCTGCAGAGCTTGCAAGGGGAGCAGTCGTTGCTGAATTTGGAATACATTCCCTGGTATTCCTGCATTTCCTAAAGCGCAGCCGGGAGCGGCGGCTTGGCCAGGCGCGCGCTGTGTGTAGGAAGCAGTTTGTCACTGGGGATTAAAAATGCAGTTGAGGACTGGTGCTGTAAAAAGGTTTAATCCAGGAGCTCCGTGTCCAGTTTTCTCCGGAAATATCCCCTGTAATGCGTTTTATCAGGGCATGTCCTTCACAAAAACTGTGCCCTGCAGAGGGAAGGAGAAGTGATAAAATGTTGAATGTTTGCCCCAAGCTGAGGGGCCTCAGCAGGCAGGCTGTGTATCTCAGAAATCCACTGATGTCATATATTTTATTGTGAGAGTATTTTGAGTCTTTTATTACATTTCAGCGTTCAGGTAGATAAATCTGTTTCAAGGCTGAAAATGGAATCATTTTTGGTTGTCACACATGTCAAGGGCAATTGAGCATTATTCAGTAAAAGTAATGAATTGGTCCTTTTCTAAATAGCAAGTACTTGAGACAAATCGCATTGTGCCATAAAAGTTGATCTGAGCTTTGGAGCAGGCTGAGTGCAGGCCACACTCAGGGGGAATTTCTCTGATTCTTGTCCCAGAGGGGCTGGGGGAGGAAGGCTGAGCAGGACAATAACTCCTGGGAAATGATTTGGATGTGTGTGTTGGGATCAGTGCGTTTCCTGCGCTTGCTGCTGGCATTTAAGGGTGTCTTAAGAGAAAATCCATCCTGAATTGCTTTCAGCAGTAGGCTGACGCTGTCAAATAGTTTCTGGTGTGCTGCGTGCAAATTTGTATCTGACACGGGTAGCTGTGCTTTGGTTCTGAAAATGACACCTTGGGGGGCAAGTTCAGCTTTTCTCCAAATGAAATTTCTGCCATGTATAGCTAATGATGGAAACATCCTGCCTTTTCCATCTCTTCTCTATTTCTGGAGTCATTTTGATCCCAACTTTCATCGTTCAGCCATTGTTTTGTGGTGCAATTCTGCAGGAGCAGGTGGGGATGCTGTAGGATGGGGCTGAGGTCCCTCTGCTCTGCTCCCCCTGTGCTCCATCCTGCTGGTGATGGGGATGGGCAGCTGGGCTGGGAGTGCTGCTATTTCGGTTGGTAATTGCTGATTGGTGAGTAACAGTGGAAGGAACAAAAATGAACGGATACTCTTGAAATAGGATTGGTCCTCTGACATTAGAAAATAAAAAGAGGGGGAGGACTCCCCCACAAAATTTGTTGCAGTAATTTTTTTTTCATAGTGGTAGGCTAGAATTAACTATTTTATTTAACGTTACAGATCTGGGATGTTTCCTTTAGAGTAGAAAATGTTCACATCGTGATATTCTGTGGTATTTCTTTTGAGAAGTGGTGCAAAGGGAGGGATCGTAGGGTTGGATAGCAGCTGGCTGAGGTTGAACCTTGCTGTGGTTTAACTAGACATTAAGCCTGCCCTGTACTGCACTGGATGAAGGGGTATATGCAGAATGGATATGCTGAATTTTCAGTTTTCTGAGGGAATTCCTTCAGGGAAGAGGGAGTGTCCCATCTTATCTCACTCTTTCTCATCACATGGTCTCTCTGACCCTGACCCAGCCTGGCGTGGCAGCATTCGGGGAAGCTTCATGAATGCCAGGGTTAACAGTGTTTGCCTTCCAGGCTTTCTCCCAGGTAATTTTAAATTTAATTATTTATTGTAGGTAGAGTAGAAAAAACAGAATACATGATACTCCCAAAATGCAGAGCTTTGGGGTACAAGTACCTGTGACACATGGAAGTGTTTGGAGAAACCTGGTAGAGGAGCTTATTGACACCACTGAGCTCTCAGAGTGTGCCAGGACTCACAAGACCTGTTTTGTGCTTTGTGGGTTTGCAGAAGTCCTGGGGCTTGGCTTAGTAAAGGAAAAAGAGAATTTCATTTGACATTTTCCCCCCCTCTCTCTTGTAGCCTATGCAAGCAGCGAGATGTCCCACTGATGAGCTGTCCTTGACCAACTGTGCTGTGGTGAACGAGAAGGACTTCCAGTCTGGGCAGTAAGTGTGAACTGGTGCTCTTTCAGCTTTTAACAAAAAAGGAATTGTTGTCAGATTTTGGATGGAGGCAGAGTGACATTTCAGATCTGGAAAGGTGAACACAGCAGTTTGATTAACAAACCTTCGGTGTCTTTAGAGATCAGAACTTTAATGTGGCTCTTTCTGGAAATGGGTGATGCTGGAAGGAGAGTGATTTTCACTGAAGCATTTCTTCCTTGGGAACTGCATCTGCTTTACTAATAGAATCATTATTTTAATGAAGGACTTTTTGTGATCTTTTTTGTTTGTTTTGGTTTTGCTGTTGTTCCTGTTACATAGTGAGAATATTTGAACCTTTTCAAAAATGATTTTATCATTTTATTGTGTTACTCGGGGCATGTTCTCACTTTCACATCATATGGGAGTGCTGAGCAGATCCAGAATTCCCTCTTGTCCTCAAGGTTTTCATGCACAAGAACAAAAGGGGAAAAGTGATAGTGTGGGCACAACAAGTTGGATTCTTTAATTGCAGTTCTGGGGCGGCTAGATAGAACCTGACTCTGGGGTTTACTTCTGTTAGGTGGAAAACACATGAATTTTTCAGCTCAGCCCACACAGAAGGGTTTTGTATTAAAAGAAGCTGATTCACATTCTCAGTTCCCTTGCTTTGCTGCAGCTTTAGGGAAGCTCTGACAGATTTTAGTATGTAGGTTGTAGACAGAAGTCATTAATTTCAGCTGAAAGGGGATATCGTGTGCAGCACAAGACAGAAGGGCTTGGGTTTGAACAATGGGGAAGAATGTTAAAGGAGATACTGAATGATATGCCCTGGCCTCAGATAAAATACCTGCCCCAGGTGAAGTCTGCTAAGGGTGGAGAACACAGGGGTGCTGACCTGCAGGAATGCAGGGATGTGTTTAGGACTTGCCTGTCTGTGCTGTCAGTCAGCTCTGCTGCCCTGGCACCTGTCCTGGCCCTGGGGCCATGAACTGAACTGTGATTTCATGAGGCCAACTTGAGTGTAAAATGCCAAAACCAATCAAAACCACCCCTCTAAAATCCCCAAACAAGCAGAACTTTTAGAGTCAGAAGAAGGCAAAAGTGTCCGCTTGGGCAGGAAACGTCCTGATCATTTCAAAGGATGGTTTTCCCCAGGTAGATTGTTTTTTTTTCCCCAAAGTAATTGAGTTACAAAAATACCTGAACCAAGCATTGTACCTCATGCATTATAAAAACTTTAATTTCCTCCAATATGGATGTCCTGGAGGGACCAGCTGCCAGACCTGCAGTCAACTGTGTTCCCTTCCCTTCCAGAACCCTCTCTCCTGGCATTTGTGGCACCTTGCAGGGAGCAGTGCCCTGGGATGTGCTGGCTAAGCAGGCTGGCTGTGCTTGTGGCTGTGCTTGTGGCTGTGCTTGTGGCTGTGCTTGTGGCTGTGGCCATGGTTGTTGCCATGGCTCTGCCTGTGGCTCTGGCTGTGGTACCAGCCGTGCTTGTGGCTGTGGCCATGGTTCTGTCTGTGGTTCTGTCTGTGGCTCTGGCTCTAGTTTTAACTGTGGTTCTGTCTGTGGTTCTGTCCGTGGCTCTGGCCCTGGTTCTGTCCGTGGTTCTGGTTGTGGTTCTGGTTGTGGTTCTGGTTGTGGTTCTGGTTGTACTTCTGTCCGTGGTTCTGTCTGCGGTTCTGTCTGTGGCTCCGGCCGTGGTTCTGGCTGTAGTTCTGGCTGTAGTTCTGGCTGTTCCATCCTCCTGGGAGCCGGTTGTTCCTGCAGTCAGTGCTCTCACACTCCGGCAGTGTTCTCTGGGTTGGGAGCAGCCGCTGCAGGCGCTTTGCAGTCAGATGGAGCGCGGGGAAGCTCCGCTGTTCAGCAGTGCCGGGGCTGGAGTCGCTGCTGCATTGCAGATCCCTGGAGCCATCCCTGGCTCGGCGTCCTCATGGTGGCTCTTGGTGACAGTCCTCTGCTCTAACTTTGCTGCTGGGGGTGTAGAGCTGGAGCTTGACCTTGGGTCAAGGAGATGATTTAACCCCAGGGTGCTGCTGATGGATCATCTTCTCCTGCTTCGTTTTCTGCATCCCCTGAGCTGGGCAGGGATGAGTCAGTGCTCGGTGCTTTACTTGGTGGAACAATGCCTTGCAAAGGAACTTTAATCTTTCCCCCAAGGCAAACGAAATCTGACTAAAGTTATATAAAAATTTTTAAAATGGTGTATTTTCTAACAATTTTTTTTTAAGTGACTTGAATTTTAAGTCACTTTTATTTAATTGGTTTAATTAATACTATTTTAAAATTTCGAAGAAGAGAGAGTATAGAAAAATTTTGAACAAGAATGATAACAGAATATATAGAAAAGTATTTATATGGAAATTTTTAGAAGGATGATAATTTTTTATCAGGATTTTATTTATTTGGTTTTTTGGAGCTGGGTAGGGAATATTGTTTTGTTGTGTTTGTGCTGCAGGAGTTCACGGGAGGCCACGTGCTGTGTTATCCCAATGTATGGGTGTGGAATGGTTTGGGAAGTGGCACCATCCTGAATTCCTGTGTCTGCTTCTACCTCGAGGTGGAGTTTGGGGAGAGAAACCAGTTCTGAACATCTGCAGGCTGTGAGGGGACAGCACTCAGGGCAGGTTGTCTCAACAGCGGGATTTTGTTCATTGTTTTTCCTTTTTATTCCTGCATTTCCCATTTCTGAAAGATGGGAAGACCATCCTCTTAGTCCAGTTCAATGTTCTGAGGAACCCTTGCTGAATGATTGCTGTGGGTTTCCCAATGCTGAGATCCCTGCTGGCAGCTCCCCACGGCTCCTGAGTCATCCCCTCCCTCACAGGAGCCCTGCTCGTGCTTCAGCAGCACCAAAACCGATGCACTCACAGGTTAATTCACGTTCACTGGAGTTTCTCTTGGTGTGCTCAGCCTGGCTAGCAGTGGCAGGGTTTTGTTCATTGTTTTTCACTTTTATTCCTGAATTTCCCATGGGAAGACCATCCCTCTTAGGCCAGTTCAGTGTTCTGAGGAGCCCTTGCTGAATGATTGCTGCGGGTTTCCAAATGCTGAGATCCCTGCTGGTGCCTCCCCATCTCCTTCACTGGAGCCCTGCTTCAGCAGCACAAAACCTGATGCACTCACAGGATAATTCATGTCTGCTGGAGTTTCTCTTGCTGTGCTCAGCCTGGCCAGCAAACCCACCAGCAGTTTGCTGAGCCCAGTTTCCTGGAGCCCTTCCTAAGAGCTGGCATGGTTCTCACAGCTCCAGGCGAGGATTTACACACGGAATGGAGCAGCAGCTCCGCCTGGGAGAGCTCTGTGAGCTCTTTGGCCCTGGTGATTCGTTGTTCCTTTTGTTCCTTTATAAGCAGAAGCTCTTAATGAGATTGAGATTTCCCCCATGGGTCTCCATGAGCTCTCTGAGCTCCTTCCTGGTGAACATCAGTGTAGGCAAATGCATTCAGTTTTTCTGCCATTGCCTTATTTTAAGCATTTGTAATACTTAGATTTCTTACAGCCTGTTGGAAGCTGCCTGCTCCTGCTGTCCTTGAGAAGAAACATGGTTGTTCCTGTGCCTTATGCGGACTTTCCTCACAGAATCTGTCAGAATTGACCTTTCCTAGTAATTTCTTTCAGAAAACTATGTTTTTTCATTTTCCTTTTTTTTTTTTTTTTTTTTTCCTGGACTGCCATCTATTTGCCTGCTGTCAGGCTTAGCTGTCTTTTCTGCTTTCTGGAGACAGTTTTGGTTAATGGAATGCTCCGATATAGTCATTGGTATTAAATCTCTGTGGATACGCCTCCCTAATGTTTTTACCAGGTATTCTAATTTTCTTGCATTTTGGTTTTTTAGAAGTGAAGCCCAGCAGTGGTGGAGTTTGCTGCTTCCTGCAGAGATGCTGAATCTCTATACATTGAAATCACTGCTCAGGATCCATTTGGGGCTTTAAAAAGCTTTATTTTGGGGTCTTTTCCTGATTTAATTAAAAAAAGCTTTATTTTTGCGTCTTCTCGTGTCTGATGAGCTGCTTCCAGTCAGGTGTTGGTTGTCATCAAGTGTGCTTTGTGGTGAAGTATTCCAGAATTGTAGCTGGAACTCGTGTATTGCCTCTGGGTGTGTTTCTCTCACGCTCTGCAGTGTCACACCTTCCTCTCCACTTGGTTGTATGTCAGTATTAATTTGGATTATTCAGGATGATGCTGTGTTGAAAAACTCCTGCTTGCAGTCCTGATAAAGTTCTCTGCTTTATCCATGAGTTGTCCTTGGAGCAGCATTCCCTCTGGGAAGGGTCACTGTCCATCCCTGCTGCTGATGTTCTCCCTAATCATGGAATCCTGGAATGGTTTGGGCTGCAAGGGGACCTTAAAGCCCATCCAGTGCCCCCCCTGCCATGGGCAGGGACACCTCTCACTGTCCCAGGCTGCTCCAAACCCCATCCAACCTGGCCTTGGACACTTTCAGGGATGGGGCAGCCACAGCTTCTCTGGGCACCCTGTGCCAGGGCCTCCCCACCCTGACAGGAAACAATTTGTTTCTAACATGGATCCTAAACCTGCTCTGTCTCTCTCTCTCTCTCTCTCTCTCTCTGTGAAGCCACTCCCCTTTGTCTTGGTGCTCCACGCTCTTGTGAACAGTGCACCACTACGAAACCATCCAAAAACTGCAATTTTAAATCAGATTTAGCTAATTCTATGTTGTTATGGATGTTCCATAACATCCAAGGGGATGAGAGAGATGGAAATTTAGAATCTTGTTGCAAACAGTTTTCAAAATTATTTTCTGATGGCTAAATAAAATATAGAATCATGGAATGGTTTGGTTTGGAATGGTTTGGTTAAAGATCATCCAGTTCCACCCCATGCCATAGCAGGGACACTTCCCACTGTCCCAGGATGCTCCAAGCCCTGTCCAGCCTGGCCTTGGACACTGCCAGGGTTCCAGGGGCAGCCACAGCTTCTCTGGGCACCCTGTGCCAGGGCCACCTGTTCCTGGATAATTCACCCTGAGAAGATGTTGCCCACCTTTGCTGCAGAGATGTGCTGTTGGCTCCTGTTGAGCTCATTGTCCACCAGGATCCCAGGGCTTTTTGGCCCCCAGTTGGCCCCCAGTCTGCACTGGTGAATGGGATTGTTCCCCTGGCGGGGAGGACTTTGCACTTTCTCTTATAAACTTGGTGGGATCTGTCAAGGTCCCTCTGAGCAGCAGAGGGAGAGTTTTGCAAGTTGGCTGTGGCTCCTAGTTTGGGCTGGTTTGGGCTGCTGTGGTTCCTGGTTTGGGCTGGTTTGGGCTTTCCTGGCTCCAGGTTTGGGCTGGTTTGGGCTCTCCTGGTTTGGGCTGGTTTGGGCTCTCCTGGCTCCTGGTTTGGGCTGGTTTGGGCTCTTCTGGCTCCAGGTTTGGCTGCACCTCCTCTCATCCCCAAGGCCATGTGTTGGTTGCTGCCGTGTGGCTGGAGCTGTTCTGCACACAGGATGGAGCGGGTGCAGATCTTCTCTTGGGCGCTGCTGGATTGGCTGGGATGTGCAAGTGCAGGTGCAGGGAGTGTGTGTGCATGGCAAACACGGGCTGCAGGGAGGGAGGAGGGCCAGGAGTGTGAGCCTGGGCTGCCAGCACTGCCCACCCTGCCCTTCCTGGCTGTGAGGGGGGTGAAATCCCATGGGTATCCCATAGGTGGGTACAGTGCCAGCAGCTGTGAGAGGATGATGAGGTGAACCCGATTCCAGCATCACCCTGCTGCCAGAGCACACAAATCCCAGCCTCCTCTGGTTTTGCTTTCTCATGCCAGCAAGCTGTCTGCCTGTCACATGATAAGAGCTATCAGGCATAGTCTGAGGAGAGCTATAAGAAGCTTTAGAGTATCTTTGTTGCTGACAGCTTCAATTGTGAGTGTGACAGACAGGCACATGCCATGGCTGCTGCTGTGTCTGCTCCTGACTGCTTATGTTGCTCTGCTTTGATAACTGCTCTGTGATGGAATCACAGAATCATTCAGGAAAAGCCTCTCAGATCATCAAGTTCACCCTGTGCCTGATCCCCACCTTGTCACCAGCCCAGAGTGCTGAGTGCCACATCCCAGCCCTCCTGGGACCCCTCCAGGGATGGGGACTCCAAATCCACCTGGGTAGTCCCTTCCATGATTTTCTTCCTGGTGTTCCATCCGAACCTCCCCTGGCCCAGCCTGAGGCCATTCCCTCTCATCCTGTCCCTGTTCCCTGGGAGCAGAGCCCTTTTCCCCCCGGCTGTCCCCTCCTGTCAGGGAGTTGTGGAGAGTGAGAAGGTCCAGGCTGAGCCCCCCCAGCTGCTCCTGGGGCTCCCTCCCCTTCCCCAGCTCCGTTCCCTTCCCTGGACATTCTGATGTCCTTCTTGCAGTGCGGAGCCAGAACTGACCTGAGTGCTCGAGGTGTGGCCTGAGCAGTGCCCAGCACAGGGACAGTCACTGCCCTGGGTCTGCTGGCCACACCATTTCTGAGACAGGCCAGGTGCCCTTGGCATTTTTGCCCACTTGGGCACACAGCAGCTCCTGTTCAGCTGCTGTCAGTCAGCACCCCCAGGTACTTTCCCAAAGGGCCTCTTTCCATCACTGTGATGCTGTTTTTTTCAGCTATTCAGATGCTGTCTGAGTTCAACATCACTTGGTCACTTGCATTAGGAGGAGCAGCCTCAGGGCCTGTGTGATTTTACTTTTAGTACAGAAATTCCTCCTATTTTTTTCTACTATCAAACTCCTAAACAATATACTCAGATCCCCATAAGGGCTTTGCACCTGCTTCTTGTTGGCATCACAGCTTGGGATAGTGCTTGTGTGGGGGAAAAATATTGGTGCTTTGCTCTGAATGCTTGAGCTGTGAAACTGGTGTTGGTTTTTAGCTGTAGCAGCCTCAGTGGTTGTCGTTGTGGTTCGGTTCTCATTTGTACAGTGCAATTCTGAAGTAAAGAGCCACTGGAAGGGTGTAAATAGTGATTTTTGGTGCAGTTTACAGTTGGCTTTGAGATCACGTTGTAGCAGTGAGGGTGATGGGCTCTGTCACCCTGCTGTGTGTCTGTGCTGGGCTATGGCTCCCAATGGTTCCAGTTTCTCTGTGCAGTCCCTGAGATAAGCTGAGTATTCCTATTGAGTTCCCACAGTGTTGTGAGCGATGCCAAACCTTCCTGGTGCACATCAAAGTAAAATTCTCTTCTCTTTTCCAGGCATGTGATGGTGAAGACCTCTCCCAACCACAAATACATCTTCACGCTGCGAACCCACCACTCGGTTGTCCCCGGCAGCATCGCCTTCAGCTTGCCCCAGGTACGGGGTGCTTGGACTTCTGCTCTGCTGCAGAATAACCAAAATCTCTTTTGGGATCAGGGTTCAAGAGAAGTTCTCTAATTGGAATAAATGTATGCTGCAAATTTAATTACTGACAGCAAAAGTTCAAGGAGACCTTTGCTACAACTGAAGTGACCGTGCTTATGGTGCTTTGATTTATTTTTAGTGTGTGGTTGGATAAAGGTACTGGAAAAGGTGTAATTTAACCTTTTAAAAATTCACCAGAAACAAACTTCTGAAAAAATAGAAAACCTAAGCAATATCTGCTCTTTCTTGTGACTCTTTATTGTTTCCTGGTTTCCCTTGACTTTAAAGTTTGTTTGCTGTGTTTTTCTTTCTTAAGACCTGCTGGAAATTTTATTAGTCAGTCATTGTTAATATTTTTAGATGGAAAGTGCAAGGAAATGCATAAAATTAAAAAAAAAGCCCCTTTGTCTCCTCTTTCTTAATTAAGTCATCATCAGATGTTAAATGATGGTTAGAATAAATAATGACAAATCTTTCTAAAAGAATTTGGAGTGATTTGAACGGTTTTGTTCTTACTGCTTCTCTTTGCTCAGGTGATGCTGTACCTTAGAGCCATTAGAACAAGCTTTGAAAATGCTCGTAGGATGTGTAACAGCCATTCCTGCACCTTTGCAGTGCTCAGAACCTGGGCTTTGGTAGGAAATGAGCAGAAGGACAAAAAGCCCTGTCCAGCACCACAACTTCTTCCTCCAGGATAGTGGGGACACCAATAACCTGGAGGAGGCTGGACAGAACAATCTCCTGAGGTCACAAGATAGAATTATTGAAAGAGATTATTCCATGTTTTTCACTTGTTCCTGTTAATTTGGGGGTCTTTGGGATATTCCATTCTGTCTGTTTTTTTCTGCTGCTGGAGGTTCTCACCTTCTGGGTGAGGAGGCTGCCTTGAGAGGCTGTTTGTTCTGAGGGCCAGGTGTTCTGACATTTTTTATCTGTTTTCCAGAGAAAATGGGCCGGCCTTTCCATCGGGCAGGAGATCGATGGTGAGTTAGTCAGCAGAGTGATTGTGCTGTGTTTATAAAAGCCCTTCTTGTTTCCATCCTGAGCTGAAACTGAACTGGGAAATGTCAGCTCTCCAGCCCTTCTCCAAGTAGTGTGGGGCCCTCATCAGTGAAGGAGCTGCTCTCCTCTCTGCACCCTTTCTGCACTTCATGTTTTCCAAACATTAAATTAACAATGTTCTCCTGGAGGGCTGTTTTGGCAGTTTCTCCAGACACCTGCTGGTATCTCAGTGTGGCTCTGTGTGGGATATCCGTGTCCACATGCAGATAGGAACATTGAACACGTCCTGGAGAGCCTGTTCTGGGTCTCTGGAGAACACTCCCTCTGACAGAGGACAGCTCTTGTCCTTGGGGAATTCCTTGGTGTCAGCTTTGGAGTTTGGGGGATGTTTTAGTGCCACCAGCTTTGGGAGCAGCACTGATGTTTGCACCAATAACTGACCAGAACATTCTGCAGCAAGGTGAGGGGCCAGGGATGCTGTTGTTCAAATGAAAGATTTCTATCCCAGTTCCAAGTCTTCCTCAAGCCTCCCAAGCCTTGGCCAATGTTGGATATGAGGGGAAATTTCTTCACAGAAAGGGCTGTAAAGGTTTGGCACAGCCTGCCCAGGGCAGTGGTGGAGTCACCATCCCTGGAAATGTTCAGAGAAGTGGTGGATGTGGCACTTGGGGGTGTGATTTAGTGGTGACCACGGTGGTGGTGCTGGGTTGATGGTTGGACTTGAGGAAATGTTTTAGTGGTGACCACGGTGGTGGTGCTGGGTTGATGGTTGGACTTGGCAATCTTAGAGGCTTTTATGGTTCCATTAATCTGATTTTTTTTTGCCAGCTGGTTTTATTTTAACTGAATAATGATCTATAATGGGGGGAGACCCATAAATGAATTTGTTTCTCAGCCTTGTTTGGCTGATGATCATGTGCCAACTCACTTAGAGATCGAAGCTTTTCAGTACTTTTGGGGAAAGAAGCACCAATATTGGGTGTGATCAGCTGTTAGAGCAATTTGTGTCTGTCCTTGGTCCTGGGCTTTGCTGTAAACCTTCCAGCTACGTGGGAGCCTGTGTTAACAAAAATAATGCAGTGATTCTATGCACAATGACTAAATGTCATCTGACTCTGCTGGCTGGAAGGGATTTGTGCAGGCATTCTGCAGGTAGGGAGAAGCGCTCACAAAGGCGCTGATTTAGCAGGGCTCGTGCTTTGTCCCGGTGCCCTGATCGTGTGGAAGCTGTGTTTGAAATGTCAGCTGTGAATGCAGCCCACGGCTCCATGGGGTGGGGATGGGAGTCCTGCTGAGCCCTGGGTGATGCAGTCGGGGTTCTCCAGGTGAGTGGTTTTCCTGGTGGGAAGGCACAGTGCCCTGAGTGGTTGTGGCTGTGCTGCCTTCCTGTGCAGTGCAGCTCCTGTGTTCCTGTTAGAGATGCTCAGCTGGAGCCAGGGTGGGCTGTCTCAGGTGGATATTAGAAAACAGTTCTTTACAGGAAGAGTGATAAAGCACTGGAATGGTCTGCCCAGAGAGGTGGTGGAGTCACCATCCCTGGATGTGTTCAAAGAGAGCTTGGATGTGGCACTGGGTGCCGTGGGTGAGTTGAGGTGTCAGGGCAGGGCTTGGACTGGGAGATCTTGAAGGTCTCTCCCAACCCTGGTGATTCTGTGACTCTGGGTACTTTCCCATCCCAGGGAGTTCCCTGCTGCTTTCCCATGTCCAGGAGGTCCCTGCTGCCTTCCCAGCCTCTCTCAGGGACATTCCAGGCTCTTGGAGCTGGTGCTGTCACTGCTGACTGGGCTGCAGCCCCTCTGTGCACCCAGCACTCAGTCCTGGGTGTAAGGGCTGCTCGTGTGCAGCTGGCACCTCAGCCCTGGAATGTCAGGAATTCCTGGGATATGACTAAATCCAGGGACTGATACTCCATTCTTCCAGAAGGAAAAGCCCCTTGGCTTTCTGTTCAGCTGATTCTGCATCCCTGAGGGTAACCTGGGAATGCCAGGATAGGCCCAAGGGCACTCTGGGGTGAGGGCTGTGTCCTCAGTGCCAGGGATGAAGGACAGTGGATGATGTGCTTGGTTTGGGCTGACAGATTGCACTGCTCCACTTGGATGTGCAGCTAATTCACTTTCTGCTGCCTCATCTGGAGAACCTCTTGCCACAGAAAACCAGTAATGGCCTCTTGTCACTGCTTTTGGGCAAAACTACCCTTGTCACTGCCTGTTGGGCTTCCTGGAGATGTGTCTGAACCCTTGGGTGGGTTGGAGATGTGTCTGAACCCAGCTGTGTGGTATCACAGCATGTCTGAGTTTGCTTTCACTGTCCTCATCTCCCAAAGTCTGTGTGGTGTTTGAGAGGTTTTAAAAGTTTATTAAGAGTTTTTAAAGCAATGGAGGGATTTTCAGTTGAAATTTAATTGTATTTTTGACCTTGTAGCAGAACATGGATGTAAGAGAAATAAGAATCTCTATCAGAAATAATATATTCAGTGGAAATTTTACTGTATTTTTGACCTTGTAGCAGAATGTGGATGTAAGAGAGCTAAGAGTTCTGTCAGAAATAATATATTTGGTTTTACCAAGTGCTCATTCTCAAGGGAATGTGTGTTGCCAAACGTGTTTGATACATTGAGGGAATCTTGCTGTCCTGAAATGTGCTGTTTCTTGCTTTTTTTAACAGTTTCTTTATACACTTTCGACAAGACCAAGCAGTGCATTGGCACCATGACCATCGAGATCGACTTCCTGCAGAAGAAGAACATCGACTCCAACCCCTATGACACAGACAAGATGGCTGCAGAGTTCATCCAGCAGTTCAACAGCCAGGCCTTCTCCGTGGGCCAGCAGGTTGGGGGGCTAAACTGGTCTGAAACCCCATGTGCAGTGTGGGGAGGGAGCATCTGAAGGCTGTGGGAAGGCTGGGTGAAGGGCAGGAGTTGTTCTGTGTGTGAGTCTTTAGGAAAAGTCTAAAGCTTCTCACTGGGAGGGGTTTGGAATCTGCTCCACCCTTCTCTAAATCAGAGGAAAATCCCAAGGCTTGAGAGAGCTCAGCTCTCTCTGCATTGGGTTGGAGCCTGGAAACTCCTGGAATTTCTTAGGGAGTCACTTTTGCCTCCTTCTCTGTAAGATCAAGACAAACACCAGGTTTAGATCATTCTCAGTGGCACCTCCCACGTGCAGTGTGGTTTATTGTTCTGGAAGTGTCCAAGGCCAAGTTGGACCGACCTTGGAGCTGGAAAGTGGTGGAAAGTGTCCCTGCCCACTGGATGAGCTTTAGGGTCCTCTCCAACCCAAATTATCCTGGGATTTTATGATTTTTGCTACTTTATGGACTTAAATGGTGAAACAGTGATGAATTATTTTCCTTGGCGACCTTGGAAAGTGCTGTCCCTGTACCTGAGCCTGCCCAGCTCTGCAGCAGATGGGCTTCAGCCCCTGCAAAGCTCTGTGACAGCTCTGCTTTGCCTTCTCAAACAGGTGGAGAGTGGTTCTCACACAGTATTTACAACGTGCAGGGTGTGAATCTTAAGCCAGCTGGAAATACAAGCTCAAGGAAGGGAATTGTGCAGAGCCAGCCTGGTTTTTGTGGGATGGACCCTACTTCTCATGACATTCACTGTGTCTCTCATTAGCTCTGTTTCTGAGGTGTTCTTGTCAAACTGAAATGCAAGAGATTGGAAAGTTTTGAGCTAAATTGTTCTCCTTGATGAGCACCAATTATTGGAGTGAGAGGAAAATGTCATGAGATGATGCAGAGCATTGAGCTGAGGAGAAAAGGGGGGAAAATAAATGCTTTTCTTGGAAAGAGAATTTTTCTTTGAGTTTCTCCAGCTGACTTCATGTTCTGCCACTTCTGATCTGTTACATTGGGGCAGGGAAAGCTCATGGTCAGCAGAGTTTTACAGGGGAAAAACATGGGAGTCACTGGGTGATAAACTTAATCTTCTGGCCTCTTTCTCTTCAAATCTTGGAAGCCCTGTCAGAATCCTTTTTAGCTTTTTTAATGAGGTTTTTTTTTCCTTTCCACAGCTTGTGTTCAGCTTTAATGACAAACTCTTTGGGCTGCTAGTGAAGGGCATGGAAGCCATGGACCCCAGCATTCTCAAAGGAGAGTCTGGAACTGGCAAAAAGCAGCAGGTGAGCTCCCAGCAATTCGTGTCCCCTCCTTGGGGACTGCAGAGCTGCAAGTGCTGACCAGATCGTGCCACCAGGAGCAGTTTGGGTGTTCTGCCTTTGGAGAAGTCACACATCTGGCTCCTCTGGCTGTGTCTGCTGTGCCAGAGAAGACAAAAAACATTATTTGCAGCTCAGTGCAGTCTCCTCTAAAGTGCAGAGCTGGGGAGGGTACAAGGAACAGCTTTTGGTCTTTTCATGGAAACAGCATCTCTTGAGCCTTTTTGTCTCCGAGACATGTCCAGTTTTGATTTTTCCTTCTGTGGAAAAGACATGATTTAATTTTCTCCTTTACTTGTTAAATCTTGCTGAAATAAAATAATTTTGTTTGAGCTAAACTGTTATTTTTTAAAAGCCAAATTTTTATACCTGGTGAGCTTCTGCATTCAGTGATGTCTGTTTTACACTTGGTATTTCTCTTTCTTCCCAGTGACGTTTGAAGTGGAACTTTTGCTCCTTTTTTCTGCCTTCTGAGATGTGCTTGGGGATGGATACCAAATGAGCAATCTGAGTCTAATAGTCATTAATGTAATTATTTCTTCCCTTCCATTTGCAGATTGAGGTTGGTTTGGTTCTTGGAAACAGTCAAGTTGCCTTTGAGAAAGCTGAGAACTCCTCTCTCAATCTGATTGGTGAGTTCCTGCACCCAAACAGAGCAATGCTTGAAATCTTGGCTTTTCATGTCTGGGAGACTTCACTGACTCAAAGTTGTTTATTTTCTTCACTCTAGGCCTAGGTTAGGCCTAAATGGCCCAGCAGATTTAGCAGACAGCAGCTGGTTGAAATATTTAAGCTCTAAACATCAGAGAATGATGTTTTCAGGCACAGTTGTTGTTTTGATTGGGTAGTTTTAATAATGATATAGATACAGTTAAGGGGATAGAAGGGTTTTATTTTGGTATTTGGGATTTCAGGTGTATAATTTGATGGCAAAATGTATTTTGTGTATAGTATGGATATAATTTTAATGCATTTTATAATTTATATATTTACTTAGGATTTATTAATAAGAAATTCAGTAAATGAATTAATTTTTTTTATTTTAATGTTTTTTTTTGGAATGAGGTTACAGTTTAGTTTATATAATATATTTTGGAGAGAAGGCTTTATTTAGTTGGAGTTTTAGGTTTAAGATAGTGTAGGGTATGTTGATTTTTTTTGAGGATGTTTGGTTTCTTTGTGTAGTAGAATTTTTAAATTAAAATGGAATATTAGATTATAGGAATTATATGTATGTAGATTAAGGGGTGTAAGAGGTATATAAAGGGTATAGAAATGTTTCAAAGGGTACATAAAATATATAAAAGGGTATATAAAAAGGAAAGGTAAAAATAATCAGGCATCACAGTGACAAGCCAACAGCTCTGCCATTAAATTTAATTTAAAAGGAAGGGATTAGGAAATGGAGAGTTTTTAAAAAGGTGTTGTCAAAATGTCAGAGTGCAGGGGGCACAGTGTGTAACTTCTTCCAGGAGTTTATTAACACAGCTGGGAGCTTTGCTGTAAAGAGTCACTTCCTGAAAACTCAAAAAACCAAATCTCTGTGTGCAATATCACACTTGGCTATTGAAGAAATTGGGAAATAATTGGTGTGTTCTCCACATACTGCTTTAGAAAGAAGCTGGGGTTGGGGTCAGACTGGATCTGGGAGGTTCTCCAGTTTGGATGGTGGGACCTGGACCCCAGAGTGGACAGTGAGTCCTTCCCTGAGTGCCCTGGGAGACAAGGACAGGGAGGAATTCCTGGGGAACAGGGACTGTGGTGAATTCCTGGGGAACAGGGACCGTGGTGAATTCCTGGGGAGCAGGGACAGTGCTGAATTCCTGGGGAATAGGGACAGTGCTGAATTCCTGGGGAACAGGGACAGTGAGGAATTCCTGGGGAACAGGGACAGTGAGGAATTCCTGGGGAACAGGGACTGTGGTGAATTCCTGGGGAACAGGGACAGTGGGGGATTCATGGGGAGCAGGGACAGTGAGGAATTCCTGGGGAACAGGGACAGTGAGGAATTCCTGGGGAACAGGGACTGTGGTGAATTCCTGGGGAATAGGGACAGTGCTGAATTCCTGGGGAACAGGGACAGAGAGGATTCTGGGGCAGGGATGGGTTCTGACGCGAATTCTGGATGGACATGTGACCGGATGTTCCTGAGGACGGGGATCCTGGGGCAGTGAGGATTCCTGGACAGGAGTGGGGGATTCATGGGGAACAGGGACAATGCTGAATTCCTGGGGAATAGGGACAGAGAGGAATTCCTGGGGAACAGGGACACCTGCTGTTCCTTGGCTGCTCCTTTGCTTCCCAGTATTACGGTTGGGTGACTCTCCAAGCTCCAGCTCCCTCCCTTGCTGGTGGTGTGCTCTGGCTTTGATTCTTCTCTGGCTGTCATTCAAGGCTGAACAGACACTTTTATTTTTCTTTTTTCTTATTTTTCTTCTCTGTTTTGTTCCTCTTCCCAGAGTTCATGAATTAAGGAAACTCCTCCCTTTGCTGCTGCTCTTCCACAGATCAGGAGGCTGCTGGGGTGGGGCTCAGGGTGAACCACGAGGTTTATTTTTGCAGGAGGCTTTGGAGCACAGCTCAGCCTGGCTGTGAGTGCTCAGTGTGTGTTTGTTACGGAATGAACCATCTGAGGGTAGCAGTCCCTTAGCAGAGGAGAATTCAGCTGCAGGAGCTTGTGGAAAGTGATGCCTCAATGGGCTCACCTAAATCAGAGACAGAATTGAGACAATCCAAAGCAGTACTGTTGATTGCAGGGCCTTCAGTTGCATCCAGGGCAGTCCCAGTCCCACCCCACAATGGACCATGGCTCACTGGTTTTTCACCCTTTCTCACTTTTGTCCATTTGCACATCGGGGCTGAATCCTCCAATTGCAGCTGCAGCCAATGCAGTCATTACTCCAAGTTGGCTCCCCCAATTCTCTGTTGTTTCCATCTCTGGGGCCTGGACAGGGAGGTGTCCTTGAGTTTGGGGCTGCAGAGGAATTGTTTTGTGTAAAAATAGGAGAGCAGGAGCTGGGAACTGTCTGAGGAGTCTGGAGTTAAACACTGAAGAATCACAGGGGTACAGAGACGTAGAAAGAGAGAAATGAAATCCTGAGGCATCAATGGGGCTGGGGTTTGGTGCTGCCCTGAAGGGCCACGTTCCCTCCAGTGTGGGGCTGGGACAATACCCTGTGATTTCCCTCCTGGCACCTGTGGGGGTGAGGAGTGCTCCTGTGGATTTGGGATAGGGACCCATCCCCAGGATTCTGTTTCATTGTCCTCAGACAACACAAAAGAGCTGCTTGTGCCTCGATTTACTTCTGTCAAATTGGTGCTTCATTTAATCTCCTCATTGATCTGAGGCAGAACTGCTCAGTGCTTTGTTGGGCTCTGGGGAATTGTAAAGTTCTGAATAATTAAATTGTGAGAGAGGAGATGAAAGTGAAGTGAGTGTCACTGAGCTCTGCCTTCACTAAAGGGCCTGCATTGTTTCAATAGAGAGGAATTGTAATAATTCTTTAAAAAGCCAATTCTATTTCTTTATTTAGCATAAAACTGTGTTACAAAACCAACAGATGAGGTTTTAATCCGCTCTGCCAGGATTTTACTGTGCTGAGGTGCAGCCAGAAGGGGGGAGTGTAGGCCAAGCTCTGTGGGAGCAGCAACAGACCTGGCTGAGGGGTCTGGAGTTTTAAAAACAGGATAATAAACACAGGGGAGCTGTGGATGGGTGTCCCTGCAGGGCTGTGGGTGCTCTGTGTCCCAAGGGCTGCCTGTCACCCAGAGCCACGTTCCTGCTGCTTTATTTTGCTGCCCTTGGAACTGAAATATTGATTCCAGATGTGTTTAGAGCAGGGTTAAAGAGCCTCCTTCAGCTGACACAGAGCTGCTGTTTGCTCATTCATCGTCTGCCTCAACTTTTAGAGCTTGTGGGACAGAGCAGCAAAATGCACACTTTTTGTTTGGCAGGATTGGATATTGGGAAGGAATTGCCCTGTGAGGATGATGAGGCCCTGGCACAGGGTGCCCAGAGCAGCTGTGGCTGCCCCTGGATCCCTGGCAGTGCCCAAGGCCAGGCTGGACACTTGGGACAGTGGGAGGTGTCCCCTTCCAGTGGAACTGGAATTGGAGCAGTGAGCTGCTGCTCGAGGAACAGCGGGAAGGGATTGGAAATTCAGGATTGAGGAGGATGCAGGACAAAGCCATTGTCATCCCAGGTGGCCTGGACAGGGATGGATACTCTTCTGGCAGCAGCTGGGTGCTCACTGGGCACTCTGGGTGCTGAGGTTATGTGGGTCCAGGGGCACCAGCCTGAGTGAATTTGTGACAGGGAAATCTACTGTGGGTCCTTCAATACAAATGGGAGCAGCACCTGGCCAAAGAAACCCCTGAACTGGGTGGTTGGAAGGCTGGGAAAATCATCCCCCAGGCTGGGTCTCTGTGTCCTGTCCTCATGTCCTTGTCACAGGCCAATGTTTGAAACTGAGCAGCAAGTTCTGAGCTGTTCTGGTGTCTGTGTGTGCTGGGATTCTGAAACTGTTGAATGATAATTGGATTGAAACTATTCCTTGGGTTCTGCAGGGAAATCAAAGACCAAGGAGAACCGGCAGTCCATCATCAACCCAGACTGGAATTTTGAGAAAATGGGCATTGGAGGCCTGGACAAAGAATTCTCTGATATTTTCCGAAGAGCTTTTGCTTCTCGAGTTTTCCCACCTGAAATTGTGGAGCAGATGGGTGAGTAGAGCCTGGAGGAGTGTGGCTGGGGCACGGGGCAGGTTGGCCCTGGTGGGTGAGGCTGGACACAGCTCATATCCTTGTGGTGCTGCAGTTTTTGGGGGATCCAACAGACCAGCAGAGCCTCTTCTTATCCTGATGCTGCCAAATGTATTTTGGGCTCTTGTTATTTGGCTGGGGAAGGGGGACAAACCCACCAGAAACACTCAGCCCTGCACGTGGGGTGTCTGAAGGAGTGGGATGAATGGTTTCACTGGATACTGTTCTGGTGGAACTGGAGCTGGGGCTCTGAGCAGCCTGGAATGGTGGGAGGTGTCCCTGCCCATGGCAGGGGTGGAATGAAATGAGCTTTAAGGTCCTTTCCAACCCCAACCATCCCATGATTCTGTGAAACTCTTCCTCCTTCAATGCTTCATTTATGACACTGCTCCTCTTCCTCACTGCCTGGCTGTGATCTGTCCCTGCAGGGAGGAGGAGGAGCAGTGTCACTGCTGTGGATAAATGAACCATTCCATGATTCTGTGAAACTCTCCCTCCTTCAATGCTTCATTTATCCATAGCACTGACCCTGCTCCTCTTCCTCACTGCCTGGCCATGATCAGTCCCTGCAGCTCAGAGGAAATTCTCTCTCTGTGCTCCTGCTGTAATCTCTGTTCCATCCCCATTCTCCTGCAGCTGCACCATGAGCCCTGTCCTCCCCCTGTCCTCCCCCAGTAATCCCAGTATGGGCTGTGAGTGCTGCTGGTCAGGTTTGAGGCGCTGGGGAGGACGCACAGGCCGTGGCACGTCCTGCAGTCTGCAAAATAAAAGCGCAGATTCTAAATATAACCTCTCTTTTTGGGTTGAGGGGAGGAAAGGCAGTCCCAGTACTTGGTAAACATGTGCTGGCAGGCAGATGAATGGTTCAGGGTTGAATTTTTAGTCAGCAGTGTGCAGCTGCAGGTGTCTGCTTCTGTCACAGGACGTGGCCAGGGATGTTCTGGCTGCTCCTTGTTCTTGGATATAATCTCTGTGGGTTTGTATTTGAACTTGGAATCCATAGCTCTGTAATTTCTGTGTGTGTTTATGTTTCTGATCCGCCTTCCCTCTCCCCACAAATGAAGCAATCAGGATTTTGATTTCCAAACAGATTTCCATCAGGAGACACATCCTGTTTGTGTGGAATGCATCTGCTTCCAGTGCCCGTGGAATTGATGCAAAATAAACTTCCCTGTGATGTGCCTTTGGTCATTTGTCAGGGATTTGGGCACGTATGGAGGAGCTCTGGAGGAACCCCAGGGCTGGGTCCAGCTGGTGCCTGATTCTCTCTCTCCTGCCTTTTATTTCCTGAGAGCTGAAGCTTTTGGGGGATGCTCTTGGGTCTCTTGGGTTTTGTGGCTGTGAGCAAGATACAACTTCTCTGCTTCTGCTTGAGAACATAAAATGCTTAAATTTGTTAAATATTGAACTGCTCTGCAGAGAGAAGAGGTAATAGAAATGGTGCTGGCTGTGGAAAGAACAGCTTTTACCCAGAGGCACTGGGGTCCAGCTCAGCACTGCTGCTGACAGCCAGCCTCCTGTACTTGAAATACTTTTACCTTTTGAAGCAATAATTGTGTGTATTCATGAAGTCTTCCCATGGAGACTGGCTGGGAGAGCTGGGGCTGTTCAGCCTGGAGAAGAGAAAGCTTTGGGAAGATCTTAGAGCCCCTTCCAGTGCCTGGAGGGGGCTTATAAAACAGAGGAGAGTGATTTTTTACATGGACAGATAATGATAGGACAAGAATGGGAATGATTTTAAACTACAAGAGGAAAGATTTAGGTTAGGGATTAGGAAGAAATTCTTCCCTGGAAGGGTGGTGAGGCCCTGGCACATGGTGCCCAGAGCAGCTGTGGCTGCCCCTGGATCCCTGGCAGTGCCCAAGGCCAGGCTGGATGGGGTTTGTAACACCCTGGGACAGTGGGAGGTGTCCCTGCCATGGCTGGGGTGGCACTGGATGGGCTTTGAGATTCCTTCCAAGCCATTCCAGGATTCTCTGATTTTGTGGCTGCAGTCCGGAATCCTTGGCTGTGACCACATGTGAAGGTTAAAGAGAACTGGTGTTGCTTAATAAAGGAAGACAAAGATTCTGTGAGGGGCCACCGGTATTTGGATTACCCTGGGCCATGAATTAAAGGTGTGCCCCATGAAATGACATTAAATACAAGTACCCTTACTGTGCATGTTTACACCCAGACTGCACAAAGAGACATTTTTCAGGGAAGAAGTTGGACTGGGAGCAGAGCTCCTGAGCTCTGATTAACCCCAGGGCTAAAGAGCTTATCTGAAATTTGAAAAAAACCAAAAACTTTCTGACATTCATTCGCTTTGCCTTAGTTATGACTTGCTCTTAACTATATTTCAGATCTGAAATGTCAGCATGACAGCTGTTCACCTTTGTGAATAATTTATTGGGAAAGGAAAAGAAGGAATTTGCTTGCTCCCTGGTGCTGCAGTGCTCACCCAGTTGTGTTCTCTGCTCCCAGACTGCAGCTTCCATGCCAAACGCAATAAATATTTCTGTCCATAACTGCACAGAGGCTCTACAGACTCTTCCAGCATTGCTTGCAATTTGTGTGTGGTTTATCCAACTTCCAAGGAATGTCCTGGGTTTGGAGCACATAAATCAGTGTTAGTTAACAACGTCATCTGTGGCAGGGAGATACTGCTCTGCTGGCACAAGGTTTGGTTTATCCAGGAGCAGGAATGTCAGAGCAGCCCCAGCTGGGCACTGACCCTGCCCAGCCTCCCTGCCCAGGCACTTCTCCCATCCAGGGATCTCCCAGCCCTGCTGTGGTGGCTTTGGGTTCTCATGGCTCTGTAGGGAGCTAATACAGTTGGAAGCAAAAAATCCTGTTAACAAAACCAGTTTATAGGGTCAGTGTTCAGCTAGATCAGCTCCTTGGTTGGTGTGATGTGATGGAATCCCAGAATGGTTTGGGCTGCAAGGGGACCTTAAAGCACATCCAGTACCACCCCTGCCATGGGCAGAGACACCTCCCACTGTCCCAGGGTGCTCCAAACCCCATCCAAACCAGCCTTGGACACTGCCAGGGATCCAGGGACAGCCACAGCTTCTCTGGGCATGCTGTGCCAGGGCCTCACAGGGAACACTGACAAATGCTTGAGTCCTGATAATCTTGTGGCTGCTGAATGGAATGAAATCCTTACCTGGATGAGGAAGCTCTGGAAGCATTGTGGTGCTTCCCTGGCAGGAATGACACTGCTGAGGAAGGAGCTTCACACCTGGGGGCACTGGTGGAGGGTGGTACCAGTCACGTTCTCCCTGAGCACAGCCCTTCAAAGCCCTGCTTCCAATAACCCTCCTCCTTTCCAAGCCTGTCAGGATGTCTGTGCCATCCAGCTCCTGTGTCACTCTGTGGTGAAGAGGGCCTGCCTTTGCTTACTCTGCTGCACTTCAAAACTTCCTCTTGCTCCAGCTAAAGCCTCTCTGTTTATTTGATAAATGTTATGGTTTTTTCCATCCATGGTCAATGCTGACTTTTCTGCTGAGACTTGAAATGCAGCTGATTCAGTAGCTTGTGTTCTTGCCTAGAACAGTATTCTTTCTTTCTTTCCTTTCCTTCTTTTTCTATTCTTTCTTTTTTCAACTGTTTCCTTCCCTTCCTTCCCTTCCCTTCCCTTCCCTTCCCTTCCTTTCCCTTCCCTTCTTCCTTCCTTCCCTTCCTTCCCTTTCCCTTCCCTTCCCTTTCCCTTCCTCCCTTCCCTTCCCTTCCTTCCCTTCCCTTCCCTTCCCTTCCTCCCTTCCCTTCCCTTCCCCCTTCCCTTCCCTTCCTTCCCCCTCCTTTCCCTTCCCTTCCTTCCTCCTTCCTTTCTCTTTCTTCCCTCCCTTCCCTTTTCCTTCCTATTCCTATCACTTGTTCCCTTCTTTTTTCCCCCTGACTCCAACAGGTATTTAGCCACCTGGAACAACATTTTTGATATGTGGTGGCTGGAGCTGTTACCTGCAATGAGTCTGTGAAGTTCCTTCTCAGCCTGAAATGAAAACACTTGTACTGACCTTTTCCTTATTTAAGAAATATATTTTAAGCTTTGAAACCATCTTGACTTGCAGGGATGGGATTTCTCTGACTCCTGTGGCATTTTAATTGTTGTAGAAGCCTCAAAAAGCAAATTCTGCATGGACATTTGTTATGGTTTAATAACAGGTATAGAAATATTTCCTGTCAGAGGCCACGTTTCTTCTGAGAGACTGAAATGGAACCCAAATCCTCCATCCTCTCCTGCCACCACAAATAAGCTAAACAAGGCTTTTTGGAGGTGGTTTCTGTTTCCTGGGAACCATCTTCCTGCTCAGTGGGACTCAGAGCTGGGTTTTGAAGTACAGTTCATGATGGAGCAGTGAAGTATCAACAGAGCACAGGGGGAACACTGAAATGAGCAGACATTTGGAATATTTTCTTCCTCAGAATCTGTCTGGAGCTGTGTCTGCTAAGCTGCCTTAAAAATTAATGCATTAATGTTCTCCAAGTACTCAGATACTGGAAGAGAAGAATAATGATGGAAAGGTTCTCATCCAGCTATTCTGGAAATGGGATCATTTTAATGAAAGATCAGTGTCTGACCTTGGTTGGGGTGCCTGTTGCTGCTCCCAGCCTTTGCATCCAGTCTGCTCCTGACTGTCCAGCACTCTCCAGGCCAGCTCTGGGATTCTGAAGCCATTTCTCATAACCTCTGCATCACCCATCATCATTTCTCCTCCCTGGCCTCCCTTCCCTGCTCAGGGCTGGGGCATGGATCCATTCTGGATCAGCTGGCGCTGTCTGGGCCTGGTGAGAATCCTCTCTGCGATGATTTTTTTTATTTATTTTGCAACATGCAGTTGATTATTCCTCCCGATTTAGAAACTTGTGCATCAGGTTACGTGGATTTCAGATGAAGTGAATCCCGCCTGTCAGTGTGTTTGTAGCTCTTGGCTTTGAGTGTGCAGATTTAATTGGAGCATTCTGTTCTGTTCCATCTCCCAGGCACCACACGCCGCTAAATTCAGGATGGATCATTTCTCACTGTGCTTTAAAGTTTGTGGGGTTTAATCTACTTTACATCCACCTCTAACTTCATTCAGCCTGTGCTTTCCCTGCATGTCTAGGAAGATGTCTAATACCTTTTATTTATATCTTCAGGAAAGTCTAAATGGCCTTCTCTTGCTTTCTTTGTTTCATCTTTGTGGGACCCCCACCTTTTCCTGGAGGAAAGTTGTCTCACACTGGTCTGTTAAAGTTGTTCTGGCTGCTTCTTGAATCCTTATTTGTTTCTACCTCCTTAAAAAGACAATTATGCCAGAATTCTCCAGCAGTCAGGTTAGTTCTAGGTCTGTACCACACAATAAGAAAACAGCTGAGGTTGAAAGGGAATTCTCAATTTAGCCCAACCCCACAGCTCCCTCCCTTTTCCCTTTTTAACATCAGGGGTGACATTCACCGTCTTCCCCCTGGTTTCTCACCCACCCTGTTCAGGTTCTCACTGACTCTGAGATGATTTCACCCACTCTGAGTTCCCTTGGGTGAAGTTCACGTCCAAGGGATCTGCAAGTATCCAACACTTGTGGGCTCTTGTGTCTCTTGTTCTTTTTCTGCTTCTGTTCGCTGTTCCTGCCCGTTTGTCACTGTTATTAACATCAGCTGTCACATCAAATGTCAGCTCTTCACTGGTGTAAAGAAGTATTTAACAGCTTGAACTCAGCATTTGCTGTTGTTAACTCTTCCTCCTCGCTGAGAATGGCCCAGTGCTCTCCTGGTCTTCTCCTCCTGATGGGTTTAACATGAAGTGCTCTGCTCACCCTGAGGCACCTGGATCCAGGACCAGGCTCAGTCTGGGCACTGAACTCTTCCTTTGGAGACAACAGTGGGCAAGCCCTTGACATCTGTCACTTCCTTCCCCTCTTAAAACCAGAGATTGGACCCCACAGGCATCCCTGTGAAGGAGCTGATAACTCCTGAGTGAGCTGAGGGTGCTGGAGAAGCAGTTGAGGGAGCAGTTGTAGGAGCAGCAGGTCTGAACAGCCAGGAAAAGGAGTCCCAGGCATGTTGTGTGGAGTTCTGTGCTCTGGATTTGTTCCTGAGGGCCTTGGGACAGGAGATGTTGGAATGAGTGAACCAAAGGCTGTGCTGCAGTTGAAATCATGGCATCATTTAGGCTGGAAAAGACGCTTTAAGATCTCTTTCTCTTGAGAGAAAGATTTCACACTCCATGATGTTCTAAACAGGTTGGACATGATGCAGAAGACTTCCAAAATCTTCTGACAGGGGCCTTTATGGTTTTCCCCCACCACTAAAAAACTGAACCTAGCAAAACCACCACAAAAGATCTTAAGAGCTTGGGAGCTGGCTGCTGTCATGGAGAGGCTTCCCTCAGTCCTCGTGGAAAGGTTTTTGCAACCAGGAGATGTTCTTGAGGGCCAGAAGAAAGCAAGTGTCACTCCCACATCGGAGAAGGGCAGGAGGAGCCAGGAGCTGCAGGCTGTCCACCTCAGGCTCTGGGAAGGGGATGGAGCAGCTCCTTGTGGGGACAAATGAAGGGTGAGGAGGTGGCCGTGGATGCTCAGCAGTGGAAATTGTGTTGAACCCCTCCTGCCATGGGCTGAGGGCACAGCATGAGCATTGATCTGCAGGGCTTTGAGGCTCCCAGCCTCGCAGAGGGTCTGATGGAGCCTTTCCAGCAGGACATTGGGCAGCACTGGATGGCAAACGGGCTCAGCTGCAGGTTCAGAGCTGGATCAGCAGCACAAAGCCCATGTGAACATCCTGGCTGTGCTCAGCAATCCCCCACCTCCCCAGAACCTGCCTCTGGAATTAGAGATGTTTCTGCTGCTCCGTTACCAGACATTCACTCTTTGCTCCTGTGCTGACTTCCCTCAGTGCTTGGCTTTGTTTGTTGATGCTCTTACCCAAATCCCTTCTCCTGAGTGGCCTGGTTCTGTTTTTGTAGCCAAAGGCATTCTGTTGGAAGCGTCTCTTGAGCTGATTTATTTTCCTTTCTAGCACATTCCCTCAGAAATGGATAAATGCCCCTGTCATAAATCTCATTATTGCCTCCTGATGGATGTGTGCTCAGAGCCCATGGGATGTGGTGAGGAATCAGTTTCCAAAAGTCAATGAAGAGCTTTTGTGGTGGTTTTGCTAGGTTCAGTTTTTTAGTGGTGGGGGAAAACCATAAAATGACTCCTGTGAGAAGATTCTGGAAGTCTTCTGCATCATGTCCAGTCTGTTTTGACCATCATGGAGTGTGAGGTCTTTCTCTCAATCCGTTATCTTATCTAAAAGCCATAAATTTTTGGGTTAATTGGGGTTTTGCTCTCCCCTCTGCCTCTCTTGGGGGTGAGGGATAAGCGTTGTGGGTGCCTTGGCATTCAGCCAGGATTCAAACCATGACAACTTTACTTTGTTTTCTCTTTCCAGTGGCAAAGGGTTTGATAAATCAAAACTCTGTCCATTGAGAAAATAAAAATTCTGCCTCAGATGTGGCCCTTTCCCTGTCCCAGATCTGAATTCAAAGCAGAACCCAATTGCTTCAGTCTCACTCTGTGTTGGGGCATCAATCCCACAGGAAGATTAATGGGATTAGCTGGAGTAACTCTGGCTTTAGAGCATCAGAGGAGAGGGAAATTCCACCCAGCTCTACTTTTGGGGAAATTTTGCCTGGGAACCCTGAACTTCCTGTAACCTGCCCCGAGATGAATTGCAGAGATAAAAATCTCCATGCTGGGCTGGGGCTTCACCATCCACACTGGTTCCTGCTGCTGCATCCCAGTGATCCAATCACACCAGAATGCTTTGATTTTTATTAAAAGGGGAATTACACTCCCGAGTAGAAAATCCCTGTTATACTGAATCAGTACTTCTGATCTCTCCAATAAATTGAAGAGAGAGATTTGAACAAATAAACTTTCTCTTGTCTTTGGGCAGGTGATGTTCTGGGTTAAAACAGAGTTTGGCTTCCCTTGGTAACACCAGTAACTCTCCCATTCTCACCAGTTTTTATGAATTTTCCTCCATTTTTTTCCCCAATACTCGTTTGTTTGAGTCCTGCTAATGTCCCTCTTCAGCCTCTGACTGTCATTGAATGGCATAATTTAAGGATCAGGTTACAGCAGTGACCTTTGCTTTGGAGCCCTCATGATGAGCTGAACTGGTTGGAGATGTCTGCACTGCTGTAATTTGTGTTTGGAAAGATTCTCATAATGGTATTGACATTTGGGCCACGTTGGTGAAATCAGCAGCGGGGAGATAAACTTAATCAAAATTCCTGCGTGGTGCGGAGGATCCCGTGGTGGTTTGAGAGGTGACATTTGTGATTTGTCATCACCTGTCTATTTTAATCAAGCCCTGCTTGTGCTTAAAACTTTGATTTTAGCCAGGTGAACGTGGCTGTGAAGGGAAACATCTGCTGGAGTCACTTGTGGCTGTTTTATTGGGGGAGGAACTGGTTGCTTTGGGGTCAGGAATGTTCTGACTCGGCCCCTACTCTCAGTGTTGCCCATTCAGTGGCACCCAAGTCTTGCAGCCCTTGGTCAGCAATGTCCTTAGGGTTCAGGGAGGGGGAGTTTGGGTATTGTCAAATTTGTGAATATTGTCCCAATTTTGGAAATTGTCTCAGGGAATTTCTCTGAGGAAGACTCCAGGACTCAGGGAATAGCTGAAGCTGTGTCAGGGGGATTTGGGATGGAGATCAGGGAACTCTCTTCCCTCAGAGGTTCTGGGCACTGCCCATAAGCTGTTTATCCACAATTCCATGAGTCCTTCAGGAAAATTCCTCTTGTTCACACCCAGGAGCTGTGAGCACACCTGGGACTCAGGTACATGGGATGTGTCCAGCCTCGCCTTGCAGCAGTTGTGTCCTCTTTCCCTGCAGCAGAGAATTGAAATTCCCACACACGGTGTCCAAAGTCCCATTAGTTGAACAAATTAGTTATGTAACTTGTTTGTCACCTCTAGTTTAGTGGAATCATTCCCAGAATCCTTCTCTGCTTAACCAAAGTAACAGGAGAGAACAGGGATTTTACAGGGGTAACAAGGTCCTTGTTTTATGAGGTTTTACTGATCGTCAGCACAGTGGCTCTGTCAGTGCTCCATGGCTGTCCCATCCCTTCTCAGGCTGTGCCCTCCTGATGCCTAAAACAAGGCTCACCTGAAACAGAGGCCAGACAAAGTGAAGAGAATAAAAGCAGACAAATTTAATCCAGGCCTGCTGGTACATTGAGGGCAGACAAAGCCTCCTCCTGAGGCTGCACCCAAAATGGACCCCGAGTCACGAGATCTTCCCCTTTTATCAGTTCTGTCTCATGAACACATCGGGCCCCAATTCTCCAATGACGCCTTCAGGTGATGATGGCACCCACCCCAAGCTCCCCCCAGTTCTCTGTTGTTTCCATATTTTGGGGCTCTGAGGCAGCGAAGTGTCCTTGGATTTCAGGCTCAGAGAGGAATTGTTTTGTGTGAAGATGGGAGAGCAGCAGCTTTAGTGCTGTGCACTGGAGAAGCACAAGAATACAGATAGATGAAAATACAGAAACTAAAAATCCTAATGCATCTCTCTCCTTGCAGGCTGCAAGCACGTCAAGGGCATCCTCCTGTACGGGCCCCCGGGCTGTGGGAAGACTCTGATGGCCCGGCAGATCGGCAAAATGCTCAATGCCAGAGAGCCCAAGGTGGTCAACGGGCCCGAAATCCTCAACAAATATGTGGGAGAGTCTGAGGCCAACATCAGGAAGCTGTTTGCTGATGCAGAGGAGGAGCAGAGGAGGGTAAGGAGGCACAGGATCCGTGGGGATGGTGGGAATGGCCACCCCACTGTCTGCTGAGAGACGGGAAGGAGGGCTGGAATCTGGAAATTGTGGATTGTATTGAAGGCAGAGTCACTGCTTGGCTTGGGGTTATGGTTATTCCTGGTGAATAATTGGAGTATTGGGGTTGTTGGGAGCAGTGTGGGATCCTGGAGAGGCACCTGAGCTCCAGCCAGCTCTGGAATTCCATGCACAATTATTTGGGAATAATCCAGCAGTGCCCACCCTGCTTGCTTTGGATCATGTGCTTTCACCTGCTCCAAAAGTCCTTAAAACTCAGATTGTACAAATTTTGCTCTGTCTTTAGTACCTTTTTTTTTTGCGACATAATTGATCTATTTGGATTTTTCCTACTATTTCCTATTTTCCTCCTATTTCCTATTTTTCCTAAGCTGACACATAACATAAGAAGAATTCCAAATAAGCTTTCAGAGTTTCAGCTTTTGAGATTGCAGGCATATTGCTATGTTATAATCCTTGAAATGCTGTAAATCTCTACATGTTTGATTTTTCTCAGCAGAAAATGAATGGATGAGAATAATATCATGAAGCTAAAGTGAAGAGAAAGGTTCTGCTTTTTCCAGGGTTGTTTTTTATCCATTACTTTATCTGGCTATCAAAACCCCAATCTTTAGGTGGAGTTTACACCTTTCAAGGTCTAATTACTTATTTCATGTGTGCTACAGTAATTTTTCTCTGCTATGGATCACTTCATCTTGATGAATTTTCTGGTCAAGAAAACCAAATGTCAAGGCAAGTCCCAGTTAAATACAGGGAAATCTTTTCAGAAATCATTAGCAAAGGATCCCTTAATTTGATTCAGCTCACAATACACAGATTTTGGTGGCAGCTTGTGATAATTTAATTTCATTTCTTACTCACTCAGCTTGGTGTGGAGACACAGAGCCACACGAGAATTCTCCTGCTCCCTGCTGGTTACAGGATCTCTGGGAGCTGCTTTCCCTTGGCAATAACCCACCTGTTAAACCAGACTCGATATTGGCTGCAGGAGCCAGCCCTGATGACAGCTGGGAGATTAAAAAGGTCTCCCAAAGGTTGGCATTGTGCTGCCTGAGTCTGGGGCATGCTGCCAGGGCCAGCATTCACCCCCTGATAACGGGCTCTGCACCAGCCACAAAAGATGGTTTAGAGGTGGAATTGGGAGGGAAAAAGCTTCATAACGTGGTCACAAAAAGCATCCTGTTCTCTTCCCAGCTGCAAGTGCCTCACCCCTGGGTGAACCTGGAAATGGCAGTTCTGGGGCTGACTGGGACACAGGGAACTGGACTCCTTAAAAATATTAACAGCAGAGCTGCTCTGTGTATTTACAGATTTGGGTCCAGCCTGGGGTGTTCCCACCCTGCTGCATCCCTCCCTCCCCAGAGCAGACTTGTTCCTGTCTCCTGTAGAGCTTTCCCAGCACCCTTGGGGCTGCCTGCTCCAGGTTTGGCCTTTGCTCGTTCAGCCTCGTGCTCTTCCTTGAAACTGCCAAGTCCCAAGTTTGGGCTGAGCCCACCAAAGCCCCTGCTTTGGGGATGGGCAGGATGTTACCCTGGAAAGGTTTTTGGGCTTTACTTTGCTCGCCCAGCCTCCTGCTCTTCCTTGGAACTGCAAAGTCCTAACTTTGGGCAGAACCCATCAAAGCCCCTGGTTCGGGGATGGGCAGGATGTTACCCTGGAAAGGTTTTTGGGTTTTACTTTGCTTGTTCAGCCTCATGCTCTTCCTTGAACCCTTGGAGCTGCAAAGTTGTACAGTTGTGCAGAACCCACCAAAGTCCTGGTTTGAGGATGGGCAGGATGTTGCTATGGAAAGGTTTTTGGGCTTTGCTTTGCTCATTCAGCCTTGTCGTCTTCCTTGAAACTGCCAAGTCCTAAGTTTGGACTGAGCCCACCAAAGCCCCTGGTTTGGGGATGGGCAGGATGTTACCCTGGAAAGGTTTTTGGGCTTTACTTTGCTCGCCCAGCCTCCTGCTCTTCCTTGAACCCAGTGGAGCTGCAAAGTCCTGAGATTGGGCAGAGCCCACCAAAGCCCCTGCTTTGGGGATGGGCAAGGTGTGACCCTGAAAAGGTTTCTGTGCTCTTCGTTGAACCCATGGAGCTGCAAAGTCCTAATTTTGGGCAGAGCCCACCAAAGCCCTGGTTCAGGGATGGGCAGGGGTGAGATGCACACACCACACGTGTGACACACAGGGAGTGCCAGTGCTGTGTCTGTGTGCCTGAGCTCGGGCACAGCTCAGTGCTGATTTTGGGTTCCCCTCAGCGCTCAGACCGGTGACATTCCTGACACGTCCCCTCTCCCACAGCTCGGAGCCAACAGTGGGGTGCACATCATCATTTTTGACGAGATCGACGCCATCTGCAAGCAGAGGGGCAGCATGGCCGGCAGCACTGGTGTGCACGACACCGTGGTCAACCAGCTGCTCTCCAAAATCGATGGTGTGGAGCAGCTCAACAACATCCTGGTCATCGGTACGTGGGGCTGCCTGGCTCTCTCTGGGGCTGGGGGAGCTCTGCTGCTCTTTTCCTCACACCTGAGGTCCATCCCACACAGGGAGATGCTGCTGGGGGTGGCAGATGTTGCTGCTTTCAGCGATGTCCTCTTTTAGTTTTTGGTAATTTCATGTTTTAGGGTTTCATGGTTTCATGGTTTAGGAAAACCTGCAAGGACTGATGGATTTAGGAAAATCTGCAAGGACTTTAAGTGATGTCCTCCTTCAGTTTTTTGTAATCTCATGGTTTAGGGTTGCATGGTTTCATGGTTTAGGGAAACCTGCAAGGACTGATGGATTTAGGGAAACCTGCAAGGACTTCCAGTGATGTCCTCCTTCAGTTTTTGATAATTTCATGGTTTAGGAAGACCTTGAAGGCCTGATGGAATGGATTTATCAGCCTGTGGGGGAGTGGAGCAGCTCCAGCTGTGTGTTTTTCCTGGTGCAGGTGCACCCCAAGGACAGGTGGATCCAGCCACAAGCACAGCTTTGTTCCCTGCTGCCCTAGCTCTCCCTCAGGGCATGACTGTTCCAGAAGATGGGTGCCTTCTGTCTGTTTTTTGGGACTCTTTGAGTATCTCCCTACTCTATGGGCTGTACCAGGGGCTGGAAAACCACTTAGAATGCTCAGACAGAAATTGTTCTGTTTTTAACTTTAATTTTAGGAATGACCAACAGACCTGACCTGATTGACGAGGCCCTGCTGAGACCAGGGAGGCTGGAGGTGAAGATGGAGATTGGTAAGGAGCAGATCCCAAACCCTAAACACCACTACCCTACAGCAGAACAGTATTTCCATGATATTTTTCAAGGTGGGAGTTGGATTGAGGGGTCAGGGGACTGAGCAGATTGTGTAACAGGAATTCCTGGGGTTGGGATCTGAGAACAACCAACTTGGAGGAATGCTGAGGATGGAAACTCAGTTTTGAACTTGTCTCTCTGGTTTGGTGATGACACTGCCCAATTAGCACTGCTCGAGGGTGCTTAAATTAAATGTTCTCAGTGAAGATCTTTACCAAATCCTCTCCTTATGAGTGCAAACTCCTGGGGAGAAGGTGCCCACAAATTCCTGGGGTGAGGATCTGAGAGCAACCAACTTGGAGGAGAGAAACTCAGCTTTGGGCTTGTCTCTCTGGTTTGGTGATGCCAATGCCCAATTAGCACTGCTCGAGGGCAATTAGTGTAATTAAGTGTTTTCAGTTAAAATCTTTATCAGATCCTTTCCTTGTGAGTGCCGACTCATGGAGAGAAGGTGCCCATGAATTTCTGGGATGGGGATCTGAGAACAACTGGTGTGGAGGAACCCTGAGGAGAGAAACTCCAATTCCTTGAGCTTTTCTCTCTGGTTTGGTGGTGCCACTGCTCGAGGGCAATTAGTGTAATCCAATATTCTCAATGAGGAATATCAAATTATCAAATCGTCTACTTGTGAGTGCAAACTTGTGGGGAGAAGTTGCCCACGAATTCCTGGGGTGGAGATCTGATAAAACCAACTTGGAGGAACCCTGAGGAGAGAAACCCAGCTTTGGGCTGGTCTCTTGGTTTGGTGGTGACACTACTCAAGGGCGATTAGTGTAATTAAGTATTTTCAATTAAAAGCATTATCAAATCGTCTCCTTGTGAGTGCAGACTGGTGGGGAGAAGGTGCTCACAAATTCCTGGGGCGGGGATCTGAGAATAACCCACTTGGAGGAGAGAAACTCAAATTCCTTGGGGTTGTCTCACTGGTTTGGTGGTGACCCTACTCAGGGGCAATTAGTGTAATTGAATGTTTTCAATGAAAATCTTTATCAAATCCTCTCCTTGTGATGCAGACTGGTGGGAGAAGGTGTTTTTGGAGGGCAGGGGGTTTGCAGTGCCTGTCTCAGGGGTTTGGTGTGTTCTCAGGGGTTTGGTGTGTTCTCAGGGGTTTGGTGTGTTCTCAGGGATTTGGTGTGTTCTCAGGGGTTTGGTGTGTTCTGTCCCCACCCCAGGTTTGCCAGATGAGAAGGGCCGGTTCCAGATCCTGCACATCCACACGGTGAGGATGAGGGAGCACCAGCTGCTGGCTGAGGATGTGGACATTGCAGAGCTGGCAGTGGAGACCAAAAACTTCAGTGGGGCTGAGCTGGAAGGTCTGGTTCGAGCTGCTCAGTCCACTGCCATGAACAGACACATTAAGGTCAGTCCTGTCATCTCCCACTGGGGCAAAAAAGGGAAAATAACGACATTTGAAATCTTGAATGTTTAATTCCAAGTGGGAAATGGCATTTCAGTGTACCTTAGGAGATGAAATTCATGAGGAAACCATCTTTTCCCTTAGCTTTTCTGAATGCCTTCTCCCTTCTCCTGCCCTCCAGGTGCCTCTTGCACAGCTTGTGGAGTGGAATGGGATGGTTTTTAAGAGTGTGTCAATAAAAACCAAAAATCTTGAGCCCAGTTTGAGCACTGGACCCAGGAGATGAGATGGGAATAGAAGAGCCAGTTCTAGGAAGGGATGTGCTGGAGCCTGTGCAGCTCAATGTGGTCATAAATGATCTGTAGGGAGGGGGAGCTCATGGTCTCAGAGCTGCTTTGGGGGCACGAGGACAAAGATCACCCCTGGAGATCTGCAGGGGATGTTTGAAATGCTGGGAGTGCACGAGAGGCCACGGAATTGCAGGTGTCCACTGGGAGAGAGGATTCAAACAGGTGGAGACAGGATGGGGACTGGTCTGACCATCACCTAGGGTGGAGTTCTTAGAGTTGGAACGGTCTGGAGATGGAGTTGGAAATCCCAGCTCAGTCCTTGTCAGTGAAAACAGCAAAATAATGAGGTTTTTTATCAGTTTTTAATAATTTTTTAATAATTTTTAACAGATTTTTGGCTGGTGATAAGTACTCATATAGCCACTGGGTCTTAGCTGTCCTCATCTTTAATGAACTCATGATTATGCCCTCACTGTGATTCAGAAAATGGTTTTATCCCAACTTTATGGGTGGTGAATTGAAATTTAAAAAGACTAGGTTATTTAACCAGGAACAACCAGGTAGGGCATGAAGGTTAAAGGCTGTTAAACACAGTGAGGAGAAAGTTTAGCCCTGAAAAAAATAGAAAAAAATAAGAAACAGAAAAAAAGAATTTATTAGGAGAGGTGAACAGCCAAAGTGGGGCTGTGATAACATTGTGGATAAAATCCTGGCTGCACTTGGATCATGCTGGAACCTGGAGTGGCTGCAGTGGGGTCAGAGGTTTTTACAGGAGGGTTTTCTTTGGAAAAATGGTGAAACCAGGATTTCTCAGCCTGGGGAAAGCATGAAGGGTGAAGGGTTTGAAAAGTGTGAGTGTGTCTGGTGCAGGACCCCAGCCCAGCTTTGGGTGCAGAAGTGTTCCAGCCGTGGATGGAATCCTTCGCTCTGAGGATGCCAAAATCTTGGCTGGACTCAAAAGGCTTTGCACAGAGTGTTCCACTGCAAATAAAACGGTGATCACCCCATGTCCCCTGATTGCTGCAGCATTCCCAGCTCCCTCTGTTCTTTAGGAACGCTTCCTTGCCTGGCTGGGGGGATCAGGGGGTGTTTAGGGCCATGAAATGTCAGGGGGGGTGGAAGCAGAGCCCAGCTCACTATTGGGTGGTGTTGAAATACGAGATGATGAGGTGGTGAGGAGGGAGCCTGAGGCACAACCCCTGCTGCCCTGGCCATGGCTGGGGGCAGCTCCTGCAGGGAAAAACCCTGGACATCAATCCCACAGCACAGGAAAAACCTGCTCAGCCTCCAATGTGAGGAGGGCAAATCACACTTTAATTCCAGTGAGAAATCATTTGCTGCTCAGACTTTTGTATCTCCTGGGAGCTCTCTCTCTAAAGGAAAAATTACTCATTCTGCTAATTAGTCTTGTGTAACCATAATACTTGACAAGTTATTGTTTCATGTAGGAAAAAACCCACAAACATCATCAGTTTCTCATTTTCTTGTGCTCTGCCTCAAAAAAGAAAAAAAAAAAAAATCAGCACCTCTGGAAGTGTTTTCATCCCTTTGCAGGCAAAACATTTTGTTTAAATAATTCATTTTGCTTATAGCTGATGCTTTCTCAGGGCTTGAGTTTTGGGTGAGTTTGGTGTTTTGATCTATTCCCAGGAGTCATGTGGGGGAAGGGGAGATGGCAATGTACAGATCTGAAGGAGCAGTCCCCTCCTCTGGGGTGGGCTGGGCTGGGATGTTTTGCTTTTCAGTCACTTTGACATAATAATTTTGGGTAATATTCTCTGTTCTGGAGTTGTTTTCAGCCAAATGATGCACTGAAGTACTTTATTCTTCCCTGCAAGCAGTGAAAATTTAAAATATACATCATAGGCCTGACCTAGTTTTCAGAAGCACCTGTGAGAAGCGAGAGCACGAACAGAAAATGAAGGGGCATTGTCTTCTGAATCATTTCAACTCTGCTGATTCTCTCTCAAAATGTGTGAAAAATTAAAACATGAACTCATTAAAGGCTGGGGAATTAAGACCCCCCCCTGGTTTTAGGTGTGCACACAACTTTAGGAATATTTCAAGTGTTTCAGGTGCCTTCACCTCCCTCTGCACAGCAGGAAAGGGATCACCTATACTAAAGATCCTCTCAGTTGTGGGTCTGGCATCCTGTGTTAGAGCTGTGGGTGTTTCTGGGAGCAGGGACTGATTTCAGCCATCCTCTGCCTCTGGGGGTGTGTTTGACACAGGGGGATTGCCCCAGGCTGCCTTTCTCTGGTTGCTGTTTCAGGGCTGCATTTGCTGCTCTTCAAGACAAGCATCCTGTAATTTTTATTATTATTATTATCTTTTCCTTATCATGCTCAGGAGCACTCTGTGCTCTTGTAGGCCATCCTGGTTGGAGGAGTGGTACCCAGCAAATCACAGAATCACAGAATCAATCGCAGAATAACAGAATGACAGAATCTATCACAGCATCACAGAATCACAGAGTCATGGAATCAATCACACAATCACAGAATTAATCACAGAATCACAGTATGACAGAATCAATCACACCACCACAGAATCACAGAATCAATCACAGAATCACAGAATCAATCACAGAATCACAGAATCAATCACAGAATCAGAGTCACAGAATCACAGAATCAATCAAAGACTCACGGAATCCCAGAATCATTCACTGAGTCAGAGCCACCAGGGTTGGGAGAGACCTTCAAGATCTCCCAGTCCAAGCCCTGCCCTGACACCTCAACTCACCCACGGCACCCAGTGCCACATCCAATCTCTCTTTGAACACATCCAGGGATGGTGACTGCACCCCCTCCCCAGGCAGACCATCCCAGTTCTTTATCACTCTTTCTGTAAATAACTTTTCCTGATATCCAAATGCCCCATCAGAGGCGTTTTCCGTACTGCCCCAGGGCTGGGGCTGTGCAGGGAAGCTGGGCAGGAGTTGTTTGGTGCTGCTGGACCTCAGTGCCTCTTTTTTGCCTTTCCAGGCCAGCAACAAAGTGGAGGTGGACATGGAGAAGGCAGAGAGCCTGCGTGTGACCAGAGGAGACTTCTTTGCATCCTTGGAGAACGACATCAAACCGGTGAGTGGGCACTGGGGGGTTCCAGAGCAGCTCCAGAACTGCTCCAGAACAGCTCCAGAACGGGTCCAGAACCATTCCAGAAACAGCTCCAGAACAGCTCCAGAGCAGTCAGGGATGGGAGGGAGCAGCTTCCCCTGGGATCACACAACCAGGGCCTGCCAGGTCCTGTGCTGTGACTGTGGGGAGCTCTGAGCTCTCTGGGTGCCTCCTGCTGCCTGCAGAATCATAAAGAGAGCTCGAAAAGATAAAGATGAAGATGAGGATGAAGATAACAAAGATAAAGATAAAGATAAAGATAAAGATAAAGATAAAGATAAAGATAAAGATAAAGATAAAGATAATGACTGGGGATTCCCTCTTCTCAGCACATCTCTCCGTTTTGGGCCACTTCAGTTCTATTACCATGGGCTGGAGGAGGAGGTTTAAGACAATTTTGGAGAATCGTCTCCACAGTGTGGAGTCAGAGCCCACTGGCAGCTTGCACTGACTGGAACTGGTTGTGTGGGTGTAGGAGATGTTCCTGAACGTGCCTGGTCTCTCCCTGTGTTCAGCCCTCTGAGCTGGAATGCTCTGAGTCACCAGTGGGTGTGACTGGCTCACTTCAGCATCCTCCACTGCCTCGCTCCTGCTTGTTTTCTTTAATTGTTTCATGGTTTTTCTGATGGGATGAGAACTTTTTTTGGTAAAAGAAGCATTCCTTCTCCTCTGCAGGCATTTGGAACCAACCAGGAAGACTATGCCAGCTACATCATGAATGGGATCATTAAGTGGGGTGACCCAGTAACGAGGGTGTTGGATGATGGGGAGCTGCTGGTCCAGCAGACCAAGAACAGCGACCGCACTCCCCTGGTCAGCGTCCTGCTGGAAGGTACAGCTGGGGCAAAACACCTGGGAAAAGCCTTTCTGGGGACTGTTCCTGTCACCTCTGCCACCCTGCAGCTGTGGGAAACACATTGGGGGAGAAATGGAATCGTCCTCTTTCAGTTTGCTCGAGGGAAATTGCTTTGGGTATTAAAGCTGTGTCCCCAGGCAGAGGGAATGCTGTGCTTGGAGCGAGGCAGAAGGGACCCAGTGAACCCAGTGAACAAGCAAAATGTACCCAGTTAACAACCTGAATTGGGCTGTCTTACAGTGAAGGTGTCTCCAGCTGAGTCAGTTGTCAAAATTCTCTTTGAAGTCACTGCAGAGCTCAGCAGTGCAATTAGCTGAGTTCAAACAGCCACATTGAGGTGTCTCTGTCAGTGAGAGGTGCAATTCCCTCTATCCAGGCTGTTACTGGCTAAGGAGAGTTTCCAGATATTGGAAACTGGTTCCAGTGGCTGTGTTACATGTATTGGAGTAGAATTTTGTTATATTGGAGTAGAATTGTTTATATTGGAGGAGAATTTTGTTATATTGGAGTAGAATTTTGTTATATTGGAGTAAAATTTGTGATATTGGAGTAGGATTTTTATATTGGACTAGATTTTTTTGTATTGGAGTAAAATTCATGATATTGGAGTAGAATTTTTGATATTGGAGTAGAATTTCATTATATTGGAGTAGAATTTTGTTATATTGGTGTAGAATTTTTATATTGGAATAGAATTTGTTGGAGTAGGATTTGTTATATTGCAGTAGAATTTTATTATATTGGAATACAATTTTTTATATTGGACTAGATTTTTTTTATATTAGAGTAAAATTTGTTATATTGGAGTCAAATTTGTTATATTGGAGTCAAATTTTGTTATCTTGCAGTAGAATTTTATTATATTGGAGTAGAATTTTTTTATTTTGGAGTAGGATTTGTTATTTAGCTCTCCCTTTTTTTGTCCTGAAGTCCAAAAAGATGGGTTACCACTGTAGCTGTGGAGTTAACCCTGAGTTATTCCCTGTGTCAGTGCCCAGCAATTCCTTCTGTTGCTGTGAACTGATCCATGTTGGGTACATGGATTCAGGTGTGTCCTTGGTCTCCAAATTATCCTGGTGTGAATTCAGTCTTTGTCAGTGTTTTCCTGGCACTCCTGCTGCTGACTTGTTTGCCAAAGAGCCAGCAGAGATCACACTGAGAAGGGACATCAGATCGAGAGGTTTTTCCAACAGACAAACTCATTTTGGTATAGTGGCTGCTCCTGCAGAATGTGCAATGTCCTTTTTTGTCATGGCAATGTCATGGCAGATCATTCTGTGTGTTTTCAAGCAGTTCCATTGATTAATTGCCTACATTAAGGATTGGTTGGGTTGCACCAGTGTGTTCTTCCTGCAAGCCAGGAAAAAGCTCCTTTCACACTGCACACACCTCTGGATGGGATTCTAAAATGATTAGGTTCTAAAACTAAACTTTCAGTATCATCTGAGCATTGTCAGAGCTGTTTTCTCCCTGATTTATTCCTTGTTCTTTGCCTCAGGTCCCCCTCACAGTGGGAAGACTGCTTTAGCAGCGAAAATAGCAGAAGAGTCCAACTTCCCCTTCATCAAGATCTGTTCCCCTGATAAGATGATCGGATTTTCTGAAACAGCCAAGTGCCAGGCCATGAAGAAGGTAAGTGTGAGTCCTGTCTGTGCCTAGTGACAGCCCAGTGCTGAGTTCTTTTGTGGAGGGAAAGGTGAATTATCCTTGGGATGCTGTTTCCTGCTCTCTCTAGGTCTGGAATTCCTGCATGTATTTCTTTAGAAAGTTGAGTTATCATAGAATTGTGGAATGGTTTGGGTTGGAAGGACCTTAAAGCCCATCCAGCACCACCCTTGCCATGAGCAGGGACACCTTCCACCATCTCAGGGTGCTCCAAGCCCTGTCCAGCCTGGCCTTGGGCATTCCAGGGATCCAGGGGCAGCCACAGCTGCTCTGGGCACCCTGTGCCAGGAATTCCTTCCCAATAGCCCATCTCACCCTGCCCTCTGCCAGCTCAAAGCCATTCTGTTGTCCTGTCACTCCAGACTCTTGTCACAGTGTTTTTGTGGCCCTGAGTGACTCAGGGAAGGTTTCATGGCTCCATCCCGTTTGGGTGTGGGGTTACCCTGGCACACAGTGGGACAGAGCAGGTCTGGGGTGAGCAGCTCTGCAGCTCTGCCTGTGAAGGTGCAGGCAGGAAGGGCTTAGGGCTGCACTAGGGGAGACCAGACCCTGCCTAAGGGAAGGCAGGAAGAGCTCTGAGGTGGGGTCTGCAGTTCAACAAGGGATTTAACAACCTGGGGAGCAGGAGAATGTGGAGAGGTTGAACATTTTCATGTCCTGAAGCAGCCCAGCCCTTACTCCTCAGTAGGAATGGTGCTGACTGGAGTGAGTGGCACGTTGCTCTGAGCAGTTTGGTGCAGGGCTGTAGAGTTTCTGAGGGAAGGAAGGTGCTTGGAACAAACAATGTGCTCATAACTGGGGCTCAGTTTGTGACAGATTCCTAAATGAACCTTTAGGATTCACTGGGATTGGGGTTTGCTGGTTGCAGGGCTGCAGCAGCACTGCTGTACTTAGTGCTGACTCTGCTCCCATCCAGAGCTGTGCAGGGCTCTGGCTGCTGCTCCAGGAGCCACCACCCAGACCCAGGCAGTCCTTCGTCCCTGCAGGGTGCTCTCCTGGCACAGAAAGAGGAGAAAAGTCTCACAGCTGACACAGTTGTGGGGGTTCTGTGTGTGTGTGTGTGTGTGTGTGTGTGTGTTACATTACCATTGCTGCCCCAGCTCCAAACCCAGAGCAATGGTGCTGGTTCATCTCTGTCTCACAGTGAACCTCAGGGCAGCCCAGGGTGGAGGTAAATGAACAAATAAATGGAATTTGTGGAGCTGGCAGCGCTTTGTTGGCAGCAGGGAGCCTGATCTCTCAGTACCTACCTGCTCCATTCTCACTTTACCCCTCTCAGTGCTGCTGTGCTCAGCTGGACCCACACCAGCAGGCCCAGCTGTGGCTCTAAGGCTGAGCTCTAAAACTGAGCCATTTCATTGTTTTTCAGATCTTTGATGATGCCTACAAGTCCCAGCTCAGCTGTGTTGTTGTGGACGACATCGAGCGGCTTTTAGGTGAGTCAGGAGGAGGGAGAGCTGTGCTGGCTGCTGCACAAATATTGATGTCTTTGCCATGTTGAAACATTGCAAACTGGAAATTATCTGGAACCATTTACTACAGTAGCATTGAACTGGTTTTGATGCAGCGGAACAGCTTAAATGTGGGCAGTAAAATGCAATTTTCCTTTCAGATTATGTCCCAATTGGACCTCGGTTCTCCAATCTGGTGTTGCAAGCGCTCCTGGTGCTGCTGAAGAAAGCCCCACCTCAGGTAAGGCAGGGATGTTGTGCAGGAATGGGGACAGCAGGAGCTGTCAGTGCCTTTGTCTCTGAGCTGATCCCAGCCTGCTGCTCTTCATCCTCTGGGACATTTCTGGGATAACCACAAGGGATTTAACTTGAAATATCTCATTACTGGGGGCTGAATCTTCTGCACTTAGTCCTAAAAATACTGCCTAAGGAAAGCAGTTTAACCTCCACCCTGTAGAGCTGGGCTGGGCCAGCTGCCTGCCCTCTGAGGAGCTGTTCAGGCCAGACCCAGCCCTGGCTCAGCCCCGTGCTCCCTCTCTATTTATTTATAAATCAATTTCTGTCTAATCTCTGATTGTGCTTGTCAGGGGTTTAATTTGTTCTTAACTCGAAACGATCAGGTGTTAATTACAACAGCTGGGGGAAGCTTCACATCTTGACTCCTGTGCTGATCCTGCCTGTTTGCACTTTGTGGTGAGATTTGAGAGCATCACGAGTGCTGCGGGTTCTGCAGCTCATGCTGAGCAAGGCGAGGCCGTCAGGGCCTTTCTTGTTTGCCATTTCCCTGCTCTCTGTGTGTGACAGTATCTGCATGAATTAATAACATCACCACAGGAACGTGTTATGATCGTTCTGTGAGCTCAAATCACTGCCAGATCATGGATATTATCCATGGATCATGGATAATTAAGGAAAGGTCTTGTGTTTTCACACTTTCTCTGGTGAGGCCCTAGAGCCACCCAGCTATGAGAGAGCTCACCCTTTATAACGCCAAACAACTGAAACAAAAGGCCTGGAACCTGCCTGGAACACTGAAGTAAAGTTGAAGAAAAAACCTAAAAGTCAAACAAGGTTATCCAGGCAGCAAAATGACAGGTATGGAAACCAGCAAGCTCAGCAGAGCTCACTCTTTATAAAGCCCAGGTACAAAAAATGCACCCTGTGAAATACATCTTTAAAAGAGCAATAGTAACTTAGGGGGGAAACCACTGAAGTTTAGCAAAATGTTTATAGCACAAGGAAATTGCAAACTCCTTTAGATCTGCTCTTGCCTCTCGTGCTGATCCTGCCTGTTTGCACTTTGTGGTGAGATTTAAGAGCATCACGAGTGCTGCGGGTTCTGCAGCTTGTGCTGATCGAGGCGAGGCAGGCAGGGCCTCCTTCCTTGTTTGCCATTTCCCTGCTCTGTGTGTGAGAGTATCTGCATGAATAAATAACATCACGACAGCAGCACCTTGAAAGTTGCTATCAGGAAAAAGCAGAGAGTCTCAGTCTGATTTTTTTGTCATGTTTAATATCGTGGCGTGGCAGCGTGTGCGTGAGCGTTGTTTTCATGAGAGGCTTTGGTGAAAAGACCTTTCAAATGCAGCACTTTGAACTCAATTGTAATGCCACAGGCCCTGAGTTCCCTGTGTGACTGTCAGCCTGGCAGAACAAAGATTTTCCCAGTGAGCTTTCTAGGCCACGTGAAGTCTGGAACACGACAGGATCCAAGTTTGCTCACATGCTTGGAGCAGAGCAGCTCAGCCATTCCTGCTCACATCACCCTCTGCAATCACTGACCAAAAATTCTACTGCAGGCTGCTCCACGGTGCCAGGACCTGCTTGTTGCCATAAATCAACAGGGAAAATAGAACTTTGGTTCTGTTGAACTTTGAATTTGAAATGGAATCAAACTTTGATTTGGTTCGGTTTTCAAAGGAGCTTAAAATATTAAATTGCCCATTTTCCCATTGCATCCACAATGGGTGCTGCTGCTGGGCTGCACTTTGGGTGATACCTGGGGCTCCCAAGAGCAGGACATGGGGCTGGAGCTCACAGATATTTGCCAAGTTTGTGCTTGTTGTGGAGATTTGCGCTCGACAGGGTTTGAGATGCCCTTGGGGCTGGGAGACTGCCTTGACAGCCAATATTATGGTGACTTAAGCCATAAATTGTTGGAGGGTAGAGAGTGAGTTTGCTGAGGAAATGTCACTGATTGATCATGTGTGGGGTTTCTGAGTGTCCGGTGTTGGCTCTGTGGGAATCAGAACATGGGGAGAGCTTTGGGCAGGACAGAATTCTTCCTGGGTATGTTTGTTTGTGGTGAATTCCCTGGGATAGCCAGGGCATGTGGGGATCTTTTGCATTTAAAATACCAAAGCTGTGTGCAAGAAGCAGAGCTGTGCAGGAAGATGCCTTTTCTGAGTGAGCATTTACTGTGAGGAAGGCTGGATTTGGGCACAGAGACTCTTGGGGTTTTTGAGCTCGAGTGAGGACCCACGATGGGGTCTATCCTAAGGGTTATTCAGCTCCTCCCAGGTCCCCTCTGAGATCTGAGGTTCCCTTGAGGAGCAGTTTGTTGGGAGGGAAGGGCTGGTTTCAGGGGATTGCTGCAATCTGAGGTGCAGATCCAGGCTCTGAATGCACGAGCAGCAGCAGAGGTACTGACCTGCTCCACAGGGTCAGAGCACCACGGGTTTCTGTGGACTGGGATCATTCCTGGGAAAAGTGGGGTGTCCTGGACATTCCTGAGAGGAATTCTTGGCAGGGTGCTGGGCAGGAAATATCTGTTCCCCTTTGCTTTAGTGTTTCACTCAAAATTCTGAGCTGCTTTCAAAGGATCATGGAATGGGTTTGGGTTGGAAGGGACCTTAAAGTCACCATCCACTCCCTGCAATGGGCAGGGACAACTGCCAGCAGGGTGCTCCAAGCCCTGTCCAGCCTGGCCTTGGGAAGCCACAGCTTCTCTGGGCACCCTGTGCCAGGGAATCACCACCCTCCCAGGGAGGAATTCCTTCCCAATATCCCATCCAAGCCTGCCCTCTGGCAGTGAGAAGCCATTCCCTGTGTCCTGTCACTGTTACATTCCTGTCCTGGGTCTCTCTCCAGACCTTTCCAGCCCAGCACCAGGACTGTGGTAGCAATGGGAACAGAGGATCCAGCCTGGCTGCTCCCTTCGCTGTGGCCCAGATTGTGAATTCCCTGCAGTGTCACACCCCTTGCAGGGATGTCCTTGATGTGCAGGCAGCTTCCTGCAATCCCTGCGTGGCAGAGCAGCGTTTCTGGGATGAGATGTTATTAATTATGCATCGAGGTGCGTGTCTGTGTTGAGTTGGTGTGGGAAAGCTGCTCCCAGGCTCCCCTCTTCCAGGGGAGGCTGGATTGTTGGAACGTGCTGTGGGAAGGGCAAACACTCGAAAGTTCTGGTTTTCTTTTGAGAGTAAACACTTTAGACTTTAAATAAACCAGAAACCTCTCTGAGCTTGCTTTAAATTGCCAGTCACAGCTCCTGCTTGTGGTTCCACTCAGCAGTGGTAAACAGAGCTATCTGTGACTGCTGCTTCAAGAGGACTGAAAACCATTGCATTTTGTTCAGCATCTTTTTTTAAACCAATTAGAAACCTTTTCTACAGTGCCTTGAAGGGAAGAAAACAAACCATGTTCTCTTGGGTCTTTAATTCAATCGAGTTTGCCTGTGTGCTGCGGGAGCAGGGACTGGGGGATGGAAAGGCTGAAAAGGGCTGGCTCAGCGGGGAGCCGAGCGGGAGAAAAGGGCTTTCCTGAGAACGGGGCAGCGGCAGCTCCCGGAGCCGGGGCTGCTTCATCTACATGCACGGTCACACGGGGCCTGGAGCCGCTGCCGGCCCCGCCGAGCTTCACACGTGCTTCCCTGCAGCTTCCCTGCTGCTTCCCGACAACCGGCTCCGGTGGAGGGACCCGCAGCATCCCCGGGGGGAGGGACCCTCAGCATCCCCGGGTGGGGAGAGGAGGACCCACAGCATCCCTGGGACGGATGCAGAGGGAAGGACCCACAGCATCCCCGGGAGGGAGGGAAGGACCCGCAGAATCCTCAGGCAGAAGGACTCTCAGCATCCCTGGTGGGGAGGGAAGGACCCACAGCATCCCTGGGGAGGAGGGAAGGACCCGTAGCATCCCCAGGGGAAGGGAAGGACTCACAGCATCCCCGGCAGGGAGGGACTTGCAGCATCTCCAGGGGGAAGGGGAGGACCCACAGAATCCTCAGGCAGAAGGACCCTCAGCATCTCGGGGTGGGATGGGGAGGGAAGGACTCACAGCATCCCCGGACAGAAGGACCCACAGCATCCCCAGCGCAGAGGGAGCAGGGGCTGGGCATGGCTGGCCCGATGGAGGTGCTCCTGGAGGAACCCCCACTCCTGGGGATGGCCTTTCACTGCTCCCCAGCCCTTCCCTCCAAGGGATACCCACTCCTGGGGCTGCCCTTCCCTGCTCTCCAAGTCTCCAGCTCCATTTTAAAAGTGTGATTTGTACCTGGCACTGCCCTTCCCTGCTCCCAGAGCACCCAGCCCTTCCCTCCAAAGGACACCTGCTCCTGGGGATGGCCTTTCACAGCACCCAGGACACCCAGCCCTTCTTCTTGAAGGCATTACCACTCCTGGGGGTGTCCTACCTCTTCCCTCCAGGTCCCCAGTCCCACTTTCAAAGTGAGATTTGTACCTGGGGATGCCCTTTCCCTGCTCCCAGGACACCCAACCCCTTCTCTCCAAGTGACACCCACTCCTAGGGATGTCCTTCCCTGCTCCCCAGCCCTTCCATCCAAGGGACACCCACTCCTGGAGATACCCTTCCACTGCTGTCCAGGTCCCAGTCCCACTTTCAAAGTGAGATTTGTACCTGGGGATGTCTTTCCCTGCTCCTCAACCTTTCTTCTCCAAGGGACACCCACTCCTGGGGATGCCCATCCCTGCCCTCAGAGCCCCCAGCCCTCTCTCTCCCTGGGACACTGGAGGCTTTTGCCAATTTATGGAAGGGAATAATCTCCCTTTTTGCTGCAATCCAAGATGCATTCCTGATTCCACCTCACTCAGTGTGAACTGGAAGCAATTCCAGTCCCCAGTGACGTTACCTTCATATGGATAAACTTGGGGAATTGTGTTTTCTCCCTGCACATGTGAGGAACTCCCAAGACCCCAAACATGAGGATAAAGGGTTCTGAACACAGTGAGCAGCTGGTGGGTGACAGAGCCACCTCAGTGTCACCAGTGCCTGGTTCCAGCAGAGCTCAGGGCTGGCTGGATTTGCTGGAATTCCAAAATTGGAGACTCCACTGCTGTGCTGAGGCTCCAGTTGCTCCCAGCAGGGTCTGTGCCTTGTTCCAGTTCCCCCTGGGCAGTGAGGTGGGGCCTGTTGTGAGCAGAGTGCTGGGGTTGAGGAATCCATGTCCTGATGCTGGAAAATTTAATTGGTTAGAAGAGTTTATTGAGTGCCACAATTCTGCGTTGACAATTTCCTTCAGTCAGGTCAAATCCCTGCTCACAGGGGTCAGCTCTGAGGTCACCCCCTTCTAGAAGGCAGCAGGGCAGGACACACACACCTCTGGCAGCACAGAGGGATCTCTTGCTCCAAATTGGGGCACTTGGCCTAAAAATGGACAGGATGAACCCAGGTCTGAGGCTGTGCCTGTGTCTGATCTCTGGTGATGGAAGAGCTGGTGCTAGAGCTGCCCTGCTTGTGGATCTGGCACCGAATCAGCTTGAGCTGCTCCTCCTTCCTTGCTCAGCACTCACATGCTGTGCCTGGTTTTTGGAAGTTCAGCTTGAATCCTGATTTCTGTGGGGTGAGCACATTGCCTTCATCGAGGCTGCTGTAGAAATGAAGGATCAGAAATGTGAATATTTCTAGAAATGGGGCAGGACCTGGAGCCCCGTGCTCTGGGATCACCTTGCTGGAGCAGGGAGTTGCCCTGCAGCCCTTTCCAGCCTGACCTGCTCTGGGATCCTGGGAATCACAGGAATAAACCCTGGGATGTCCTGTGGTGTGTGCCAGGCCAGAGGAGCTGGGCTGGGAGCAGCTTTTCAGTTTGCCTTGATGGCTTTTCCTACTGCCTTGATCATTCCAGGGCAAACAGCACTGCCTTGGGGGTTCCCTGGTTTGCTGAATTTGGGTTTGGAACCCCTGCCCTGGCACTGCTGGGGGGTCACTGGTTAAAGGCAGGGAGCTGAAGGCATGGCTGCTTCTGAGGAAAGAAGGGAAAAATCAGGAAATTTTGGGTGGAGCTGTTGAAAATTAGAAGCGCTTTCGCAGAGTGGCCATCTGTTCTCAGGAGCTCCCAAGCACGTCAGCAGTTCAGGGACCTGGGAATGGATTTTAACAGAGATATCTAAAAATTGCTGATGGATCTGCCCTCGGGGAACTCAGCCTTGTGCTTTTCAACCTTGTTAAGCCTTTCCATTCTTGGTGCTGTGCTTGCCTGAGTCCAGCTGAGCTGTTGGTGGGAGCAAACCCCCTTTGGTTCCGTTTATCTGATGTTTGATAATTCCATTTTATGCTCCCTGGTTTTTATAATGCCAAGCAGCAGTTTCCTCCTCATCTCCTCTACACTGCCTATGATTTTATAAACCTCTCTGTTTTCACCAAGGATCTGTTTGGGGAAGTTATTCCCTATTTCTGACCATCCCCAGTGCTTTCTCTGGCTTCTCCAACTGAACAGAATCATAGAAACATGGAATGGTTTGGGTTGGAGGGACCTTAAAGTCCATCCAGTGCCACCCCTGCCATGGGCAGGGACACCTCCCTCTGTCCCAGGCTGCTCCAAACCCCATCCAACCTGGCCTTGGGCACTGCCAGGGATCCAGGGGCAGCCACAGCTTCTCATGGCACCATGTGCCAGGGCCTCCCCACCCTCACAGGGAAGAATTTCATCCCAATATCTAATCTAACCCTATCCTCTGTCAGTGGGAATCCATTCCCCGTTGTCCCCAGTCCCTCTCCAGCTCTCCTGGAGCCCCTTTAGGCACTGGCAGGGGCTCTGAGCTCTCCCTGGAGCTTCTCTTCCCCAGGCTGAACAGCCCCAGCTCAGATATGAGGGATTTGAAGTTACATTTGAAACAGGAAGGAGCTCCTGGGCTCCCATGGCAGAATGATGGTCCTGTTTCACTCTTTCCTCGTTCTAAAACTGCCCCAGTGGTCCCACACTGAGTGAGACTGTGTTGGTGTTCCCCCTGAATTCCCCCAGGGACCGATTCCAGGGCTTTTCCTCAGTGCTCCCAGGACCTCAGAGCTGTTTCTGTGTGTGCAGGAATCCCCTGTGCTCCTGACTGCTTCAATTACTGACAGATTTAATCCCATTAACTCTGTTTGAAGTGGGTTTGTAAATGGCCATTTCCCATTCATCATTTGCAGTTAGCTGAGCCCTCCCCAGGCTGTTCTCTGTCCTTTTTCCTTTCCTGACTCTTGTCCCTCACCTGGCAGGGCCGCAAGCTGCTGATCATCGGCACCACGAGCCGCAAGGACGTCCTGCAGGAGATGGAGATGCTGAATGCCTTCAGCACCACCATCCACGTACCCAACATCGCCACAGGGGAGCAGCTCATGGAGGCTTTGGAGGTGAGGAGAAGTTCAAGAATGACAAAAGACTCAAAATTGGGTGAAAATCAGAGATTTTGCAGTGGCTCTGTCTGGTAACACCATCCCACTTGGCATTGTGCCATAATGTAGCAGTTCTCAGGCTTTTCAATTTGCTTTTTCATGAATTAAAATGAAGCCAAATTAGAGAACAGCAGGTCAGGGGAAAGGTTGGTGGTGTTGTGTTTTGGATTGAAACATTCCAAGGGTGTGGAAGTGGGTAATGAATATAATTGGGACACCAACTGAATGTGCCAGGAGCTCTGGTCAGTTGGAATAGCGTGGACTGAGGGTGTTTTGGGCTGAAATGATAAATTCCTGATGAATTCCTGCCCTTAGTGGCTCCTTCTGTGCCCTTGGTAGGGATTTGCAGTGAGTACTGAAGGCTGAACAGGCGAATCCTCGGTGCCATTGGTGAATGTGTCCCAGGGTTGGTGTCCCCAAAGCCTGGGAGACACAGCCACTGCTGCAGCAGCTTTGGGCACTTCCTGTGGCTTGAGCTGTTGTTTCCTTGTAGACCCTGCTCTGGAGAAAACCTGGAGTGCAGCACGAAAGCACAGCAGTAACTGTTGGATGAGGGATTTTATGGAAAAAACCATTACGGAATTAAAGATTTGTTTATTTGCATTTTGCCTGATCTAAGACACATTGCAACAAATTTCCCTTCTCAGCTAATAAATCCTTCTAGCTTCCCATTCCCTTTCTCCCCAGGTAGGTACCATTTTTCTCACAGTCAGTCTCCTGCTGTTGATTTTTTAAAATGATTTCTCCCCCAGCTCCTGGGTAACTTCAAAGACAAGGAGCGCAGCACGATCGCACAGAACGTCAAAGGGAAACCCGTCTGGATCGGCATCAAGAAGCTGCTGATGCTGATAGAAATGTCATTACAGGTAGGAATGGTTCTGGGGAGGAAGGGCTGGGCTCCCAGAGTGCTCCTGAAGGTTCCCTTCTCTGCTGCGTGCTGTGAGTTTTGTACTGGTTTGACTGGGACAAGAGCTGCGGTGAGGGGGGATTTTCAGAACAAAGAAACCACCAGATCTTGGTCCACGGAGATCTTTAAATCCCCCCCAGTGCCCATGGGCTGTTCAGAGCTGCACTTTAGAGCATCTGGCTGTGGGAGGGGTTGGATTAACTCACCTTTCATGGAATTTTTTCTCTCCACCCAGCACGTTAAGATTGCAGATAGCAATCACCTCGGGTTTTTTGGTTTTGTTTTTTTTTTGAAAGAAGAAGGTGCCTGTGCAGGTGTATGTGCTCTTTCCCTGAAGAAGATAAATCTGTCAGGCTGTTCAGCTGCTCTCCTCTTGATTTTCCACTTTCAGCACTTTAAAGAAAATAATTGCAGAGGGTAGAACTATGCAGCTCTCATCCCTCCCCCGCAGCAGCACCCATGCCTGGAGCCAGCCAGCAAGCTCATGCTCATGCTGACACGGGCTGAGGGTGCAGCCCTAATCCTCCCCTGACATCCCAGCCCCCCTGTGCTCACATCAAATGGATTTAGTGCAGCTGAGTGAACTGTGCTCAGATCTTGCTCGCAGAGACAGGGCAGAAGTGAAGAGACTTGCAGTGGGGAGCGCACGAGTCGTGCAGCCCTCCGCTCGCTCGCCGCGATTCTGTTAAAACTTGCTCGGCGCTGACGCTGTGCTCTGACTGCATGTCACCTCAGGGAATAAAGTCATTTATCTAGATTACCTTTTCCTCTTCTTCCTTGGCTTTTAATTCCATAGCTACAGGCAAGTCAGTAAGTCACTGCTCTCGTGTGTTAAATGTGTTTGAGGGGTGCTGGCCTTTGGGCTCTGCTGTGCTGCCCTTCCCCGAGTCCTGACAATGGCTCCCTTCTTCTGCCACAGGACATGTTCCCCTGAAGCTCTGGCTGTTTTCAAAGCTTTTCCCCAAAATTCTGGCTGTTTTCAAGGCTTTCCCTCAAAATTCTGGCTGTTTTCAAGGATTTCCCCTGAAGTTCTGGCTGTTTTCAAAGCTCTTCTCCAAAATTCTGGCTGTTTTCAAAGCTTTTCCCCGAAGTTCTGGCTGTTTTCAAACCTTTTCCCCAAAATTCTGGCTGTTTTCAAAGTTTTCCCCTGAAGTTCCGGCTATTTTCAAAGTTTTCCCCTAAAGTTATGGCTGTTTTCAAAGCTAAAGGTGGAGGTTCTGTAAATCATGGCCAGTTCTGAGCTGGGAGATGGGTGGGAATGCTGCCCCCAGTCCTGCTCCCCATGCCTGTTCCATTCCTTGGGCACCACAATGTCACAGGGACAGGAAGGAATTAGAGAGTGTCCAAAGAAGGACCTGAGCATGGTGAAGGTGTGGAGGTGAAGCCGTAGGAGGAGCAGCTGAGGGCACAGGCTCAGCTGGAGCAGAGGAGACTGAGGGCAGAGCTCAGGGGGGCTGCAGCTCCTCCCGAGGACAGCTCCGATCTCTGCTCCCTGGGACAGGGACAGGACCCAGGGAAGGGTTGGAGCTGTGCCAGGGGGATTTGGGATGGGGATCAGGGAAAGGTTCTTCTGTCCCCAGAAGGTGCTGGGCACTGCCCAGGCTCCCCAGGGAATGGTCCCAACCCCGAGGAGCTCCAGGAGTGTTTGGACAGCACTGCCAGGGATGCTCAGGGTGGAGTTATTGAGGTGTCTGGGCAGGGCCAGGGGTGGCACTGGATGATCCTGTGGTCCCTTCCCACTCAGGATATTCTAGGATTTGGTGAGCAGTGGCACTGCTGCCACAGAGTCCTCACCCTGTCCAGGGCTGTGCAGGCAAACCGCTTTGGGGAGTTCATTTTTTTTTCCAGTAGAAAACTCAGAAAACAACGCGAGTGTTTGTTAGGTGAGTCCAGGAGCAGCGGGGCTGGGAGAGCTGGGACTGTGCCCTTCCTGCCACACTGCCCATGCACTGCTGCCACTGTCCCTGGAGCCACTGGGATGTCCCTTTGCTGCCTGTTGGCAGCAGGGTGGCTCCTCTGCATCCCTGGGTGCAGGTGGTTGTGTAAGAATGAGCAGCATATGGCAGCTAAATCAGAACCAGCTCTGTCCCAGAAGGTCTGAGGTGTTTCCACGACTCCATCTGCTGAGCTGCTATAAATACAGGAGGGCAGAGCTGGGATCTGGGTGCACTGGAACCCACAGGGAGCTGGAACCTGCCAGGCTCTCACAGGAAACCACAATTCACCAGATAAGAGCTCAGCACTGGGTCTTGTTTCAATGGATTGCACCACAGCTTTTCAGAAGGAGATTCAGTCTGAAATCACTTGAGAATTCCAAGTGAAGGATGAAATTTCTCAAAGAGCTCAGCTGTCAGTTGCCAAGTGAATGAATTCTGTGTAAAAAATGTGCCCATGGTGTCTTCCTCTGACTCTAGGGTGGGTTTGGTTTTGTTAGAGTGGTGATCCCACTCTCTGCTCTCTGCAGGGATTCCTGTGCTGGTCAAAGTCTTCCAGTGTGTTTCAGGCTAAAGTCACCCTTACCCAGCCCTCAATATCAAAATCCTTTCCTGGGGCACCTGAGCTGCCCTGCTGCCCTGGGTGATTTCTCACCTTGTTTCTGAGTTTGTGACCCCACACTTTGTGGCAGCCTAATTTCCCCCAAACTCTGTTCGCTGCTGTTCCTGGCCTCTAATATCCGTCTGCTCATGTTTGTGTCACAAACTTCGGTCATCTGTGCACACTGAGCATCCTGGAATGATTCTGTTCTTATCCAGATGAAGCCATTGATCCATGGATGCGCTCAGGATTTGCCATGTGGCTCCACAAGTGTTTGCAGTGCCTTGGCAGCAGTACTGGGCCACCTCTGCCTTCACCCAGCCCTGGGTGCTGCTGGATCCCTGAGCCTTCTTTTTAGTGCTAGCTTGAGAAACAAACCAGCGGGTAATTACCCACACAAATATGTTGCAAGAGAATCTCAGTCAGAACTACAGTTTAATAGGAAAAATTAAAGGCAATAATACAGAAACAACAGCTTAAACTGACAAAGTCAGATTACCACCTGACACCCTGTTGAACAGGCTGGTGGCTGCAGTCCCGTTGGAGTGATGGTTATGGTCTTCTCAAAGTGGTGAAGGTTCAATGTTAGATGGTGGCTGCAGTCCCGTTGGAGTGATGGTTATGGTCTTCTCAGAGTGGTGAAGTTATGTTAAATGGTGATTGCAGTCCTGTTGGAGTGATGGATGTGGTGTTCTCAAAGTGGTGATCCTGAGGAAGGTTGAGTCTGTCTCTGGTGGTCGAGCGGGGGTTCTAGAGCTCCTCTCCTGTGGAATCCAGTGGAAGTGGTGTCCAAGTGTCCCAGAGCCTCAGTTTATATGCCAGTAGGGATGTCCAGTTCCTCCTCTCTGGGCAGGGCATCTCCCAAGGGGATGATGGAATTCCATGGGTCATTCCCAGAGCCCTCGATGGCCCATGAGCAGAAATGGCCCCCCGAGGGTGTTATCAGGGCTGGGTCATGCTGAGGATAAAGAGCTCTCCCCCACCTGGTTTAATGGCTCATGGAGATGGTGATAGAATACAGACTCCTGGTTACACTTTCCATGGAACCTTAGACACCTTTCCATGCCTGGGGCTGCTTCCTCCTGCTTCCTCTCCCTGCCTGCCCTGCTGCTCTCGGACCTTGCTGACAGCACTCCCAAAGCCCAAGTCTCTCTCCTCCTTGGAGCAGGAGCCTGGCTGAGCCAGGCAGTGTTCCAGAAAGCCCCTCTGGCACCTCCAGACTTTCCCTGATTTGGTAACTTCTGTTTAGCATAAATAAAACTTCATCAGTGTAAATAAAACAAAATCTAAGCTGCTTGTCTTTAATGTATCTTAACTTTTATGGGAGCTTATTTTGAGAGATCCTCCTATGATGTTGCCTGTGTATTTGAAACCAGACCCTGTAGCTGGACATGCTGAGGGTTTGGGGTTCCTGGTAGGTTTTTAGGAGCACTGAGGGTTTGTCACAAATTGGTGAGGATCTCCTTCTCTGGCCTGGAGATTCACAAAGTCCTTCTCAGGAATATTTCACATTCCAACCTCTGTCTTAGGGGTGTTCACCTTTCTTCTGTTCCTGGACCCTGACTATTGCCAGGGTTCTTTGCTGCTCAAACCCCCAATGAAATGCTCAGCGAGCCTCACTGAGTTCCTTTAAATCCTCTCACTTCAGTGAAGTTATTTTTCTGTTCTAAAAGTAGCTCAGCAGTTGGTGCTGAGGAGCTGGTCTTGCTCTCCTATCTCACAGCCATGGGGAGCTTTACATTTTTAGGCTTTTCTTAGCACAAAGCAGAAATTCTCACTGGCGCTCTCTCCCCCACTGTTGTTGGTTTAGGATTTTTTTTTCTTCTGAGCTCTTTTTGAAGGCATTCCCTCCACTGCAGCAGCCAGACTTTTAAATAGATGGCTTCTGCGCATCTGGGATGAGAAGAAATTTTCCTTTAGGGATGTAAAATGTGATGGATGAGTTCAAGAGCCCACGTTACGTATTTACCCAGGGTTTTTTTTGTTCACCAAAGCAAACAAATTTTCACTGTCCAAAGCCTGCACCCCCAGCCGGGTAGGAGTTGGACTCCATGATCCTTGGGTCCATCTCAGGATATTCCATGATCCTTGGGTCCATCTCAGGATATTCCATGATCCTTGGGTCCATCTCAGGATATTCCATGATCCTTGGGTCCATCTCAGATATTCTATGATTCTCTTCTTTCCTTTTGGGCTGCTTGGAGGGTTGCACTGATGGAGATCTGTTTGTTTGGTGTTTAGATGGATCCTGAGTATCGGGTGAAAAAGTTTTTGGCTCTCCTAAGAGAAGAAGGAACGTAAGTAATTTTATTTTAAAGCAGTGTTTAAATTCTCTTTTCTGCTCAGAAATGAGCTTCTCTGAGGGGAAGCTGCAGTGGGGTGTGCCTGCTCTCATTGCTGACCCCTCTGGATTGTCAGAGCTGGATCAGATCAGGAATTTGGGAGGAACTGGGGAGGTCCTGGAAGTTTGGGAAGTTGCATGCCTGAATTCTCTGCTTTTCTAAACTTATCCTTGACTTTAAAGTGTCCATGAGATACTCGTCTACAATTCACCTTTCTTTTACTGAAAGAAATAAAAAATCCTGCTCGAGTTATAATCTAGCTGTTTATCTAAAATGGGGATTTCAGTTTCTTGTGCCTCCTGTCTGAGAGAAAAAATGTCCATGAGATACTGGGCACAATTCACCTTATTTTAACTGAATGAAAAATTCTGCTCGAGTTAAAATCCAGCTGTTGATCTAAAATGGGGGATTTTGTTTTCTTGTGCCTCCTGTCTGAGAGAAGGATGTCCTACTCTTTCCCCATAGGTGCCACAGGGAGTAGTTGAGCCCAGTGGGACAGTGGCATCTCCTAGAGAATGACTTTGTAAAACCTGTAGGGCAGTACCCGTGCTGGGAAAACTCCCTCCACTCTACCCTGGCTCCGTGTGAGCGGTCCCAGTGTGTGCTTGATGCTTTTACCGTGTGCATGATGCTTTCCTGATGGATTTGGCTTCTTTTGCAAGAGTCCCCACCCTCGACTGAAGGCGGACCAAGCGCGAGACCGGCAGCTGGAAAAGCGACCAACCTGGAGAACAAACACTGGGATCTTTGCTCTTCTGTGCTCCACACACTGGACAAAGCGAAACGCTCCCCGTTCCCCGTGGAACCTGCATGTGTAGTGCAATCCAGTACCTTTATTCTCTGTCTTCAGTATTCTGATGTCGTGTGGAAGTGTCTCCTACAACACTGTGCTTCTGTCTGTGCAGCCCGGCTGCGCTGTGGGGCGAGCGGGGAGCGCGTCCTGTGAGCTTTGGGGCTGAGCCTTGCTCGTGTGCAGCGTTCCTGGGGTGGGAAATGGATCCTGACTTCCCAAAAACTTACCAGTCTGAGCAGGGAAATGCATCCTAGCTTCCCAAAAACCTGCCAGTGTGAGCAGGGAAATGATCCTGCTTCCAAAAACTTGCCGTCTCTAAAAGGGGAAGGATCTGGCTTCCCAAAAACCTGCCAGTGTGAGCAGGGAAATGGATCCTGGCTTCTCAAAAGGCTGCCAGTCTGAACACAGAAACGCATCCTGGCTTCCCAAAAACTTACCAGTCTGAGCAGGGAAATGGATCCTGGCTTCCCAAAAACCTGCCAGTCTGAGCAGGGAAATGGATCCTGGCTTACCAAAAGACTGCCAGCCTGATAAGGGAAACGGATCTTGGCTTCCCAAAAACCTGCCAGTGTGAGCAGGAAAATGGATCCTGGCTTCCCAAAAACCTGCCAGTCTGAGCAGGGAAATGGATCCTGGCTTCCCAAAAACCTGGCAGTCTGAGCAGGGAAATGGATCCTGGCTTCCCAAAAACCTCTCTGTCTGAGCAGGGAAACGTATCCTGGCTTCCCAAAAACCTGGCAGTCTAAACAGGGAAATGGATCCTGGCTTCCCAAAAACCTGCCAGTCTGAGCAGGGAAATGGATCCTGGCTTCCCAAAAACCTGCCAGCCTGGTTGGTGGAGGGAGATGGAAGCTCTGCTCTGTCCAGTCCTGGCCAGCTGAATGCTTTCCTGTGGTCATCCCACCCCTGATGGAGCTCTGAGCCAGACCCCACAGGCAGTGCCCACGCCAGCCCAGCTCCAGCAGTGATGCTGCACGCGCTTTATTTGTACCCAGGGATTCTGATGAGACACTGCTGGTGGCACTGAGCACTGCAGGAGGGCAGGGAAGTGTTGATCAGAGCAGAGGAAATTCCCAAATCCAGTATTTAAAGCTTGTTGTTAGTTCAACAGCAGTTTTAGAGATGCCGGTTCCAGCCTCCAGCTCTTCCCGAGTTCCTGTAGTCAGCAGCTTTGGCATCCTCCAGCCTCATTTTCTCCCTTTTTCTCTGCCACATTACCAAAGGTTGAAATCCCTCCTTAGAGACAGAGAGGAGGCCGAGCTCTGCAGGTGCACGAGGCGTGCGTTGCCGTGTTTTTGCACTGAAATTAAGGAATGTATCCAACCTTGCTCCACGGTCCTTCCCACCTCAGGGAGATGCTGGCCCTGGCTGCTCCTTCCCCGAGGTTCCTGGGACATACCTCAGTGTGCTGGGGCATCAGATCAAAGCCATTTAGCAGATTTTGGTCAGAGTAGCTTCCTCAGCATGCCAGCCCCGCTGTGAGGGCTGTCCCCAGGGAAGGAGGGTGTCCCATGTCCTTCCCAGCCCCGGTGGCTGTGCTGGTGTCCCCAGTGTGTGCTCACAGCAGCTGGAGTGCTTCAGCCACTCCTCTCCGTTCCTCTGGCAGTGCTGGTGTGTTGTGATGCTGTTGTGAGTCCCAGTGGTGGTTCCCTCTCATTTCGTGTAGGATCTTGTGAATTTATTTGTTCTTCCCCTTCCCCTCTGCCAGTCCGAGCGACAGCAGCACACAGTAACTTATATTTCAGAGCAAATGATGTAAAACCTTATCGTGTCTGTGTCCAGAACTATATTGATGAATAAATATCTGGTTTAATTGCACATTCGATGGATTAAATAAAAAGCACAACTCCTTGTGATGAGCTGGGTGCTGTCTGTGTGTGTGTGTGAGGAGCAGAGCGTGGATGGACTGAATTTACCCCAGCCTGGAGAGTTTGGCCCCTTGTAGTCCTGAAAAAATTGGTGAGAGGGCTCTGGTCCAGCCCATTCTGGAGCTCTGCAGTGCTGAGGGGGTCCCATGGGTGCACCCACCTGTGTGAGTGTGAGCTGGGGGTGTCACACACCTGGGGAGGGCTGGAAAACCCTGGCTGGGACATCCCAATCACTGCAGTGCCTGCTCCAAGATCTCCATCCGAGGGGGCTCCTGCAGGTGGCACAAGGGGAGGGCAGCACCTTCCCACACCTGGCTGTTCCCCAGGCAGAGTGGCTTTAAACATAAAATATAAATATTATTTATCACAATATTCATTCTTCAGCCCTTCTTTACCCCGTTTCATCTTGAATCTCCCAGAAATGTGTCTGAATTGGAGCTGCTGACCAGAGACAGATTTGAAAGTGCTGGGATGGGTTTTGGGGGGACAGTGTGGGGTGGAGGAAGGTTTGGGGCAGGTGGGCAGAGAGAGAGAGAGCTTCACCCATGGAGCTGTGGAGCCCAGAACCTTCCACGGGTCAGATATTGGGGTTCTCTGTTTTTCTGTGGTTGCAGTACCTGGTGACGGTGACAGAGATGCCCTGTCCATGCCCGTGGATGGTTTTGTGTGTGAATTTGGCATCAGGACAAGACTACTGAGTGGTTTTATGTTTCCTTCTTCCCTTCAGACAGGAGTATTTGAGGCCAGAGCAGTGGAAAATCGTGTGCACTTAAAACCACTGCTGATGCTGCAGAAATGAGATGGACAGAATTATTCATGGATGGGAGGAGAGGTTTTTACAGGAGGAAATTTGGAATTTGGTCTGTCCAAAGCCCTGGGAAGTGATTCAGGGAGAGCCCGTGAGTGCAGGTGGGGAGGGTACCAAGTCCAAAGCCTGCTTTGATCAATATTAATGTAATTAATATTAATTTAATCCACAATTCTGGGACAGGAGGGGGCAGCCAGGGGAGGGTTGGGCTCTGCCCCCAGGGAACAGGGACAGGAGGAGAGGGAACGGCTCTGGCTGGGCCAGGGGAGTTTTAGGTTGGATTTTGGGGAAAATTTCTTCGTGGGAAGGTGTGTCCATCCCTGGCACAGCTGCCCAGGGCAGGACTGGAGTCGCCATCCCTGCAGGGATTTAAAGCCCTGGGGATGTGGCCTTGGGGACAGGGGGCAGTGGTGGCCCTGGCAGTGCAGGGATGGTTGGACTCGATGATCCTAAAGGGCTTCTCCAGCCCCAGAAGCTCCACGATTCCATCCTGAATCTCCATTCAGTGCCCTGGCACCCCCAAATCTCAGCATTCAGCTGTAAAATCTCCTCTTTTTGCTATCATTGTCTCGATTCCTGTCACAGCTACCCCTGCCCATGCTGGGGGGTTGGAACTGAGACCTTTAAGGCCCCTTCCAACCCAAACCACTCTGGAATTCCATAATTCCATGATTCCCTGCCCATGAACCCCTGGATCATGACCCACCACTCAGCAGGACCCTCAGAGCCAAACCACACAATTTGCCAAGTGCGCATTTTGTTCATTTTGACCTTCTCTTTAATGACGTACCACAAAAAAAAATGGAAGTTGAAATATATTTTTCTCCAAATATATATATTTATATAATATATAATCTTAGTTAACTCAAGTATATACATTGTATAATAAATAATGCTTATAAAAAGAGAAATTTTCTGAATATAAAATAAAAAAAAATCGACCTCTACAACTTTATACAAAACTTTGGATACAGCAGATTGATGGAAAAAAGATCTTCCATTCAGTGCTAGAATACCTGGCTACAGTAAAATAATTACAAGGCAATAAATGTTCTATTTAATATTAAATACCTTTTCTTGATTAAAAAACACAAACAAACAAAGAAGGGATTTTGTTTTAAAGTCGGGTACTGGGAGTCTTTCCAGTGGAATTTAATATATATTTTAAATAGATGCATATCAGAGGAACAGCGTGGCTTCGGCTGGGGGAGGATTTTTAATTTTGAGAAGTGAAACTCCTCGGAAGGAGGCTCTGGGGCTCGTCCTGATGCTGTGCACTGGAGGGGCTCTGCTCTCCCGAGCTCCGTGCCAGGGTGTCCCCCGTTATTGCTCTGTGCAGCTCCGGGGCACAGGAGCCACGGGACAGCGGCCACGAGTGCCTGGAGTTGGGGTTTGAACGTGGCTGTTGGTCCTGCAGCCCACCAGGACACGGGCAATGTTTATTTTTGAATTTCACGGGTCAGTAGCCCTAGACAAGGTAACCCCAGGGACAAGGGATGTGCTCGGGGAGGGGGAGGTGACTGGGGGTTCCTGAACAATTGCTGACAGCTCAGTGAACCCACGGCAGGGGAAGGCTCTGCCCGGGATTGTGCTGTGGGATTTTGTCTGCTGGGAAGGCTGATGAGGAGGCTGGGATGGAGATTCCCTCTCTCCCTGGAATGTTCAGAGCTGGTGCAGCAGCTCACCTGGAGGGTCAGCTGTCCCCAGAGAGATCCCTGAGCTCCCTCTGGGATGGGAATGCTTAGGGAATGCTTGGTGTCAATAGGTGCATTGGGTGGGTCTGCCCCATCTGTAAAATCCTCTCCTGGCAGCTGCACACTGGGGTGGCTGGGGCCGTGCCCTGTGCCCTGTAAGGGGTGGCAGCAGTGCCCTGTGCCCTGGTGAGGTGGCAGAGGGTCAGCTCTGGGCTCTGGCTTCCTGACCCCCTCCCGGGGCCATCACAGGACACGTGGGGCTGCGGGGAGCAGAGAGGGCAGAGCAGATGGAAGGAGAGGCTGCTCATGGGGTCTGTTCAGGGCTCAGACGGGTTTGGCTCTCAGCATCCCTCGGAGCAGGAGGGAGGGAGCTGGGCTGGTGTTGGGGCTCCTCTCCTGCTCCCCCCACAGCTGCTGGACAGGGCTGGGGGAGCCCGTGATTGCTGTGCTTATGCTGGAAAATCCATTCCCACCTGACCCCTGCCCGTGCTGGGGTCTGCAGGGATGGGCAGGGCTGGCAGCTTTGGGGTGAGGGGCTGTGCCAGCAGCTCCAACTCAGTGCCTGGGCCTGGCTGGGACCCGACTGTCCCTGCTGTCCTGGGCAGTGTCCTGTCCGCTGTCCCTGCTCTCTATGGGCAGTGTCCTGTTGCTGTCCTTTCCGGAGAGCCCGTCCTGTCCCTGCTATTCCTGTCCTGTCCCTGCTGTCCTGTCCTGTCCCTGCTGTCTTGTCCTGTCCCTGCCCTCCCTGCCTCCCCACCCTGCCCTGTCCTGTCCCCACTGTCCCTTTCCTGTCCCTGCTCTCCCTGTCCACTCCCTGCTGTACCCAGCCAGCCCACCCTGCCCAAGGGACCAGCAGTCACACCTGGCATGGGTCAGGCACCCAGAGCTGTCCCGCTGTGAGCCCTGCCTGAGGCTGCCCTGTCCGGGGCCATCCAGAGTCCGGTGCCATCCTCTGTGGGGCGAGCTCTCTTGTGGGGCCGGACCCACCCCCGGCCCTGTCCCGGACCCCCTGGGCTGGCGGGGACCCAACTGTCCCTCACTTGCAGGTGTGGACATCGTAGACCCGCGTGCACTCCTGGCAGCTGACGTAGCAGCACCAGTGGAAGATGCAGTGACACTTCTCCTTGCGCCTCTCAGTCCGCGTGTTGTGGCCGCGCCCGCAGCACAGCAGGTCACAGCCGTCGATGCCGTGTGAGGTGACGTTGCACGTCCTGTCCCTGGTCCCGAAGGAGCCCGTCTCCGGGTTGGGCTCGCAGAAATTGGGCGAGTTCTCGTAGTACACCAGGTCCCGCTCCGTGGGCGGCTTGAAGAGCGCGTACTTGGCCCTGAGGGTTTCCACCCAGCCGCGGGACTCGCGGTGCTTCTCCACCACCATCTCCGAGGCGCTGTCGTATTTGTCCTTCAGGTAGTCCCCGATGGCCCGGAAATCGGGCTGGGCCCACCAGCACGTCTTGACCTCGCAGCTCCCCGAGAGCCCGTGGCACTTGCACTTGAGGTGCATGTGGTCCAGGATGGTCTGGCGGGGGAAAGCGAGGTCAGGGCAGTGGGGGAGCCCAGGGTTGGCTTCCTGTCACCTCCCCGGGTGTAAATGGCTGATCTGAGCTCAGGCTGGACATCCTCTCCTCCAGTTCTGGGGGCAGTTTGGGCGCCACAGTATAAAAAGAGCTTTAAGGCTTCCTGGTCTTAGAAAAGCCCAGAGCAGCTGTGGCTGCCCCTGGATCCCTGGAAGTGTCCAAAGCCAGGCTTGGAGCACCCTGGGACAGTGGGAGGTATCCTGCCCATGGCAGGGATGGTCTTTAAGGTCCCTCCCAACCCAAACCTTTCTGGGATTCTGTTTGCCCTGGAATCAGGACACGTTTTAGCTCTTCTTAACCCCACCTGTCTGTTTGGAGGGAGAAGAAATGCCGTGCCCTGGGAAATAATCCCAGAAAGCAGCCCTGGGAATTCCTGCGTCCTGGTCCATCAGGGGGAGCCTCACTGGGCCATCCCTGCAGGACTGGACCCCAGCCTGTCCCCATGGGTCACTCACCGTCCGTCCGGCCTCATTGTTGTGCCTGTTCATGGCCGAGCGCGCGTCCGGCCGGTTCTCCCGCGCATCCGCGAACTCCCGCGACACCAGCACGCCGAAGTCGGCGTCCTCGCTGCATCCCCCCCATTTCCAGCCGTCCCCCGGGGGTCCCTTGTGGTGGGAATCGCAGCCACAGATGGTGGAGGTGCCCTCGGCGCAGGAGCGGGTGACGGCGAAGGCCACCCCGGCCGAGGCGATGGCGTGGACAAAGGCAGATTCTCGCGTGGCTGCAGAGACACAGAGCCCAGAGAGGTCACTGGTCAGTGTTTCTCTTTATTTCCCTTCCCAAACTCCCCCAGCAGCACCCAAACTTCACTGAAAAGCAAGAAGTTATTTTATTAATTGGTTAACAAATGTTTCTGGGAGCAGGAGCTGCTGGTGTCACCCTTGGGCAGGAGGTGGGACAGCTCTGGAACGTTTCCCAAATACAGGATTTGGGATTTGACCAGATTTGTGGGTGCTGGGGGGTGAACAAGGCATCAGTGGGAGCTTGAGGGGCATCAGGAGAGAGTTACTGGAGCCATTTCTGCCCTGGGAACCCAGAGAGGGAGCTGCTGGTGTCACCCTTGGGCAGGAGGTGGGACAGCTCTGGAACGTTTCCCAAATGCAGGATTTGGGATTTGACCAGATTTGTGGGTGCTGGGGGGGCATCAGGAGAGAGTTACTGGAGCCATTTCTGCCCGGGAACCCAGAGAGGGGCTCTGTGCCAGGGTCAGGGATGGAGAAATTCCTGGAGCTGGGGAAAGGTTTCAGATGATGCAGGAAGCCCTGTGGTAGAACAAAGTCCAAGAGCTGATCATTCCTTAATTAAATAATTAATTGAATTAATAATTAATTAAATAACTTAGTAAAATGTGTCTTGAGAAACAACATGTGATTTGTTATCTCACTGAGATAAATGTATAATAAATAAAAAATCCCAGCTTCAAAACAACCTTGGGGTTTCTCCTTTGTTACTGAGCAATCCTGGAGGAAATGGAGGCAGATGAAACTCAGGTCTCTTTGTACCTCTTGCCAGGCTCTGGGTACACAGGGAATGAATTTTGACCCAAATGAGCCAAACCCTGAGAGTGCTGAATGCTGAAGAAAGGGTGAAATAAATTTTCCAGGGTGCTTGGGTGGATGGGGCTGGGAATGGGATCGTGGGTGGATCCACGGGGCTGAGGGAGAAGAAATGTTCAGCAGGACAGGGAGACCTGGACTGGAGATGGGGATAGATCAGAAAGTGCACCTGAAGGTGGAGGTTCAGGGGTTTTGCTGAGCTGGAGCATCCCTGTCCATCACCCATGGCAGGGTGACCTCCCAAGCCTCCCCTTCCCTGGGGCTCTGGTCATTCCTTGGGGCAGCAGCAGCAGCCACAGTGCCCACAGGGATGTCCCCAACACCCTGGTGGTGGTGTCCCCATGGGGATGTCCCCAACACCCTGGTGGTGGTGTCCCCATGGGGATGTCCCCAACACCCTGGTGCTGGTGTCCCCACGGGGATGTCCCCAACACCCTGGTGGTGGTGTCCCCACAGGGATGTCCCCAACACCCTGGTGATGGTGTCCCCGCTGGGCCTGGGAAGGTCAAGGCTGGCTGGGATGGGTGGGAGCCAGGCCAGAGCTGCCCCCTCTGTGCCTGGAGCCTCCCAACTCCCTGCAGTGTCTGAGGCTGGGGAGCTGCTGCCTCACCACAAACCTGACCTTCTCTGGGGCAGTTCCTGAGCGCTGTGACCCTGCCTTGCTCAGCTGTGCCTGCCCCAAACCAATAGGACACCTTGTCCAGGATGGGCTGGGGACAGAGTGACCAGTGCCAGTGTCGAGGTGACCCCTGAGATGGAGCACTGGACACCCAGAGCAGCACTGGACACCCAGAGCAGCCCTGCAGGAACCACTGAGGGGGATTTCCTTGTCCTGGTGCTGCCAGAGGAAACTTCTGGGGTGTTGGAAGCATGAAACACCGTGAGAAGACCAAGGCCTTGCCTCAGAAGGTACCAGAGGAGATAATTTTATCCGATTTCTGTGGTGGCATTTTCCCACTGAGTTCTGGGAATTTCATGGCGTGGTTTGGGGACCCCTGACCTCTGTCACTGCCCAAAAATGAACTGAGAGGGCATTTCCTGCCTTTCCCACATGATCTCGGGGTGTGAACAGTGAGGTCTCCCCATCTCCAGTGGGATCCAGTCTCTCCCTACCGAGGTTTTCCTCGGGGATCTGTCACCAGCTGCTGGTGACTACTGGAGGTTGTGGGCACCGGCTCAAGGTCCCTGCCCCAAATGAGGTGTCGCAGCCTCACAAAGGCTCTTTGGGTGGCCCAAAGCAGATCAGACCAGAGGAGGCAGCGATCTCTCCCGGCCCAGCGGGACGCGCGGGGACAGCGGGAGGACAGGAGACGCCCTCGGCTCCGCTTTCCCTGCGGGGCATGGATGGGAGCAGGGATGGGGCTGGGATGGGGCTGGGATGGGGCTGACCTGGACTGGGTGGATAGGGCTGGATGGGGCGGGACGGGGTTGGGATGGTTGGATGGGTTGGAAGGGCTGGGATGGGGCTGGGATGGTTGGATAGGGCTGAGATGGGGTTGGGATAGGGCTGAGATGGGGTTGGGATGGGCTGGGATGCTGGTTGATGGGGCTGGGATGGGCGTGGATGGGGTTGGGATGGGGCTGGGATGGGGTTGGGAATGGGGCTGGGATGGGGCTGGGATGGGGTGGGATGGGCTGAGATGGGGTTGGGAAGGGCGGGATGGGGTTGGGATAGGGCTGGGATGGGTTGGGATGGGTTGGATGGTGGGAATGGGGTTGGATGGGGTGGGAGGGCTGGGATGGGGTTGGGATGGGGTTGGGATGGGGCTGGGATGGGGCTGGGATGGGATGGGGCCGAGCCCGGGGCTGGCAGTGCCCGCGGGCAGGGCGGCGATGGACGCGGCCTCCCGCAGCTGCCCCGTGCCTCCGTATCCCCTGTGCCCCCGTGTCCCCTGTTCCCCCGTGTCCCCGTGTCCCCCCGCACGCTGCCGGCACAGGGAGGGCAGCGAGCTGCCAACAAACCCCCTCGCCTTGAAATTGTCGGCCGGCTCTGGGCGAGGAGCTGCGAGAATTTCCCAGAGACGAAACGCGGGAGCGGCGTTCCCAGAACCAGGGGAGGGGCTGCCGAGGGAGGATTAGAGCCGCCTTGACAGTGCACCACTGCGACTGTCTCCCAGCCGGGCCCGTTACCTGCTGGGACACTCAATTTGCCATTGTTCCCGCCGTGTCACACTGTATTACCAGCATAATGCGGAATGTTTCCGCCGGCCAGCGTACCCACGGCACAGAGCACTGGCATTCCCCAGGAGCACCTCGTAGCAACGGGGCAATGTTCCCCTGTCCTGCCGTCACCCTCCAATCCCGCCAGCCCGGCTGGGAAATCCCTATTGATGGCGCTCCCCAGCCCCCCAGAATGGCTAAAGGGCGTGTGAATGCGGCAGCGATTTGAAACGACTGCGGCGCTGCGATGGTATCGCTCGCCCTGCCTCACAGTAGGGGAGGAAGCTTAGCTCTTTCTCATCGCTATAAGCTTATTTTTCTCTCTCCCTCTCTCCTTTCCCTGCCCCCTCCCGCTAAGCTGCCGAGTTTATATCAATTCGGCCCCCTGATCCCACACACCCCTGTTTAGATGCAAATCGCCGCGGGTGTCGCGGCTGAGAAAAGCCCCGGGTTATCGTGGCGCGGCTCCGCCTTTTCACTGCTCGTGGCGGGGGCTCTGCCGGGGACCCCCGAAAGCAGCCCGGGCCCATCTGCCTCCCCTGCACCTGCCCCGTGCGGAGGATTCAGCCCGAGCGGGATGCGAGAGCATCTTCCCCGAGAATCGCTCCGTGCGGCGGGACGGGAGCGCAGGGCAGCCCGGGCGGAGGGGACACGGAGCGGGCAAAGGTGTGAACTCCGGCACATTCAGCCCCCAGAACTCCCCTCCATCCCAGGGATCGCTCTCCAGGAGCCTTTAGGGCTTTCCTGCCCCGTGCACTCACAGCCCGCTCTCTCCGGGTGCGGATTTTAACCGAAATCACTGATTTTATCCCTGCCCAGGGAATGGCCATTGCTTCACCCGGAACGCTGTGCGGCTCAGCCCTGGCTCGGGGCAGGACTTGGCTGGAAGAGCCGCTGGCTTTAGATAAGAACTGACCTTATTTTACAGAGAAAAGGGAAAGGAGGGAGGGGGAAGCAGGTTTTTCTTCCCTTCTATACCCCAGCCTGCACACCTGCAGTATAAATCATCTTGGGGAATTTGCTTGTAAAAACATGATCTTACCCACTTTTGGGGGGTTGGTTTTTTCACAGAGAGAGATGCAATTGATTTTTATTTTTATTTATATTTATATTGTACATTTTAAATTCTTAATTTAATTTTTTATTTTTATTTTAATCATTTAATTTAATTTTTATTTTTAACTTTACTTAAATTATAATTTTAATTTTAACTTCAGTTTTAATTTAAATTTTAATGTTAATATTAATTTAAATTTCTATCTTCATTTTTTGTTCTATTTTCATTTTGGTTTTAATTTAATTTTCATTTTAATTTTTTGTTAATTCTAATTTTAATTCTAATGTTTTATTTCTATTTTGGGGTTTTTTAACTTTAATTTAACCTTAATCTTAATTTTAATTTAAGTTTTAATTTTAATTTTAATTTGAATTTTAATTTTAATTTCTGTTTTTTTTATTTTTACAGGTGGCGTAGGCTAAGGGCAGAGAGAATCGGCAACATTACAGCCCCCCAGGAACTCCCCTCCGATCGCCCAAGGGATGCGCTCTCGCAGGAGGACCCTTTAGGCTTTCGCTGCCGCCGTGGGCAGCTCACAGCCGCGGCTCTCTCCGGGTGCGGGATTTTAAAGCCGAAATGACACTGAATTTTATAGATCCCTGCCCAGAGGAATGGCCCACTGCGAGTGCATTCAAACCAGAGCGGAAAAGCTGGGGACGCTCAGACCTTGGCTGGCGGCAGGGACTTGGCTGGGAAGAGCCGCTGAAGCTTTAGATAATAACTGACGCTATTAGTTTGCTAAGCAGGAGAAAAGGGAAAGGAGGGGAGGGGGATAGCAGGGTTTTGTCTTGCCGTTCTATAAAGCCTCCGCAGCCATGCACTACCCTGCAAGTATGAAATCAGTATTCATTGGGGGAAATTCTGCTTAGGTAAAGACAATGAATCTTTGACGCACTGTTTTGGGGGGTTGGTTTATTGGTTTTTTGTTTTTAC
>CM019234.1:618760-631516 GCA_009741485.1 Malurus cyaneus samueli | reverse complement strand
TTAATTTTAATTTCTATTTTAATTTTAACCAAATTTATTTCTTATTTTTAATTTTCACTTGAACTGCTGTTTATTTTTAACTCTCCACTTTGAGGGGAGCGAGCCACCAGGATAAACACGCTCGGGGAGCCTTGCAGCCACTGGCGTCACAGGGAAAGCTGGGAAAGCTGAAAATTCCATTTTTTTCCCCTCCTTTTGCCTCCTGCTGTCACAAGAGTTGCAGAGCTCTGGGTGATATTTTTACCTGTCAGCTTCGGAGATGCTGAGCAAGTCCACACACGAGCTGCTGCTCCAGTTCCACACCCAAGGAATCTTTCTAAATATTCCCCAGAAATTTCAAGTTCAGTTTGCTCTTAATGGGGATGGGATGGTTCAATTCCACCCTTTGAGTGGTTTTTCGTGCGCACTAGATGACGCCTTGGTGATAGATTTCACTCTCCAGCAGTCTCTTTGCACAACGTTTAGAATTTTTAATGAGTTTTTTTAGAGGGACGTTTTAAAAGAAGAATTAAACTTTTTCATTCTTTTGAAGTTGCTGAAATTTTAGGCAGGCTTTATCAGGCAGCAAATTAGAGTGTGTTGAGTCCCTGCTGAGTAGTTATTTGGTAATAAATTATAGCAAAAATTACCCACTGAAAAGGGAGGGGAAATGAATCTCATGGTCCCTGTTATAGGGCTCTAAAAGATTTTACAATCCTGGTTTCCTGCAGAAAAAAACCCACAATAACACAAAAAAGAATGTTTCACTGAATTATTTGGCTGACATTTGGGGATCTGAAACGATACCCTACCTTGGCTGATGAGGCTGAAAGTAAAAAAAAAAGATATAATGGGCTTGTTCTCTGCAGAAATATTGTGGTTGTGGGAGGAAGATTTCATCAGAATCCCCAGGAGACTGGTGGGAATAATCCAAATCCTGCCTGTCATTCTGAATTTCTCAATTTTCTTAAAGTTGTGCCATAAAATTTAAAAATATCTCTGGCAGCCGTAATTTCTGTTCAAGTAAAGGGAGACAGACGGGTCGTAGGCGGGGAGGGAAATGGATGGGAGAGGCGTTGGAAAGCAGGGGAGAAGATAGAGGGACGATTGGCGGACATAAGAGGACAGGCTGTTAAACAGGTAGGGACGGCAGCCAAGGTGAGGGGAATTTTGGTTGTGTTTATGTGGGCTATGAACAACCAAAACACGACCTGTGGATGTCCCTTTGTCTAAAACTGGCCACAGAATGATCTAGAATTCTGTGGATGGGATGGAGGAGATCAGGGATTTTTATCTGCTGGGAGTTTCTAATCCATCCCTGGGGGCAGTTCCATGGGAATGGATTTGATCTGGGGTGTGGGATAATCGAGGTTGTGGGGACAGGGTATTGATGGGGGCTGGGCAGGGGATTTTGGGATGGAGAGCAGGGGAAGATTCGGGATTGGAGAGCAGGAAAGGACTTTGGGATGGAGATCACAGAAAGGATTTGGGATGGATTAAGGGGAAGGATTTTGGGATTGGACGATCAGGCAATAGATGTGGAGGATGGCGAGAGCAAGTGAGAGATCAGGATGAGAGCAGGTGGACGTGTATGTTGGGATGGGATCAAGGGGAAGGATTTGGGGAATGGAGATCGGTGGAAGGATTTGGGAATGGGATCAGGGGAAGGATTTCGGGATGGAGAGCAGGGGCAAGATGTGGGATGGAGAGCAGGGAAAGGATCAGGATGGAGAGCAGTGGAAAAAGTATTTGGGATGGGATCAAGGGAAAGGAATTTGGGATGGGAAGAGGGAAAGGATTTGGGATGGGATCAGGGAAAGGATTTGGGATGAGATCAGAAAAACAACTTGGGATGGAGAGCAGGGAAAAGGATTTGGGATGGACAAAAGGAAAGGATTTGGGATGGGATTCCAGGGAAAAGGATTTGGGATGAGATTCGAAAAACAAACTTGGGATGGAAGGCAGGAAAAGGATTGGGAAGGACAAAGGAAAGGATTTGGGGAGGATCAGGGAAAGGATTTGGGAATGAGATCACAGAAAGGATTTGGGATGGGGATCAGGGAAAGGTCTTCTGTCCCCAGAGGTTGCTGGCACTAGCCAGCTCCCCAGGGAATGGTCCCGGCCCTGAGAGTTCCAGGAAGCGTTTGGAACAGTGCTCCAGGGATGCCACAGGGGGAATGTGGGGGGTCTGGGCGAAGGCTGGGGGTTGGGCTGGTAAGATTTTGTGGGTTTTTCCTTCAAACCAGGAGATTTTTGGATTCTGTGATTTGTCCCTCCAGCAACTCCTTCCAGGGGTGTTTAGGGGCCATTTCTCCATTGGTGTATGCCCCATGATCTCATTGGAAATCCCAACATTATTGGTGGCCTCATAAACCATTTTCCCATGCAGCGGTTTCCTTCAAGCGTTCTGGCTTTCAGGAGCAGGGGTGGGTTTGGAGTAGAGGAGAAGGGAATGAACTCATCCCTCTCTTTGTTCTCAGCTTTTTGGGGGCTCGTTTGTGAAAAGATCCCTTTGATGCCCAACTGAGGCTTGATTGGGACCTGATCGGATGTTTTACCTCACTCGGTGGGGGAACTCGAGGCTCAAGGGAGCTTCCTGGGGTGGGCAACTTTGTGCTTCAGCGACCCCAAGGGAACTCCAACCCCATCCCCTCCTTGGCTTTTCTGTGGATCGCAAACTCAGCTGTTTGGACATTTCTGCTGGGGAGGTGGAGCCAATGATCCATAATATCTGAGGGTTTCTGGGCTGGAAACCTTCCCTTCTGTCTTCACATCCCCCTGCCCTTCTGGACTCCCTGGGATGGGAACAACCCTTCCCTCGTTACCTCTCCTGGTGCACCCCCACAAAAAACATGGGGAAAATCCCCAGAAACCGGAGAAATGAGGGCTGAGAGCGCTGGGACATCAGACCTTCCCGTTGTTACCCCCTTGCCTGGTGTAAACCACCAGAAACTTGGGAAAAAAACCCAGAAATTGGAGAAATACAGAAAACAAATTGGGAGAAAAGGACATTGAAATTGAGAAAACATGGACAAAACGAATAGATGGAAAATTAGCATGAGAGCTGGAACATCAGTCCCTTTCCCCTGTTCCCTTCCTTTTCTGATGTAACCAGCAAACCTTGAAGAAACCAGAATATTGGAGAAAACTGGGAAAAACGAAAATTGGAGGTTTAGGCTGGGACAAAGACACCCTTCCTGTTCTCCCTTTCTGATATAATCAATAAAAAACTTGGAAAAAAGAAGAAACTGGAAAAGATCAGGTGAAGCTTGGACAACAGACCCTTCTCTCGTTCCCACTTCTGATGTAACCACCAGAAACTTGGAAAAACAGAAATTGGAGAAATGGGCATTGAGGACCATGGGACATTCCGCCACCTTCTCTTGTTCCCCTTTTCTTGATGCAACGCTACCACAAAACTTGGAAAAAAAGAAGAAATTGGAGAAACAAACAGAAGAGAAAACAGAAATTGAGAAAAGAAGTAGAAAATTGGAGAATATTAGCATATAAGAGTTGGACACAAACCTTTCCTTGTTACCCTCTCCTTGGTGTAACCACTACAGAAAACTTGGGGAAAAAACTAGAAATTGGAGAAAACAGGAAAAAAACAGAAATTTGAGGGTTGAGAAACTGGGAAACAGACCCTTCCCCTGCTCACTGCTTCTTACATACCCACCAAAAACTTGGGAAGAACAGAAATTGAAGAAATGGGCATTGAGACCTGGGACACCCACCCCTTCTCTTGTTCCCCTTTCTGATGCAACCCACCAAAAACTTGGGAAAAAAAACATGAAACTGGAAAAAAACAGGAATTGGAGAAAACAGGGAAATCAGAAATTGGAGAAAACAGGGAAATCAGAAATTGGAGAAATTAGCATTGAGAGCTGGGACAACAGCCCCTTCCCCTGCTCCCTCTTCTTATGTAACCCACCAAAAACTTGGGAAAAACAGAAATTGGAGAAGTGAGCATCGAGAGCTGCGCCATCAACCCCTTCCCTCGTTAATCCGCTTCTGATGTACCAATCCAAAACATGGGAAAAACCAAGAATCTGTGAGAATGAAGGTGAGTATGCTGGGCCATCAGCCCTTTCCCCTCCCTCCAGGGGGACACTCCTGGTGTCCCCAGACCCCCCGAGGCAGTGCCAGCCGTGCCCCCGGAGCCCGCGGGGGCGGTACCTTTTGTCCATGGAACGCGTCCGATGAAATGGCCAGGCTGTCATCGATGGTGGTGCATGTTCCAGCGGCGGCCCCGGAACTGGTGCTTGGCCACTCTGGATGCCCAACTTCAACCCTCCGCCACGTCTGGGCATGATCTCGGATGTAAGTTGCGGCAGAAGCGAGGCTGCTGGGGACGAGGCCGGGGATGAAAAACGCACAGGATGGGCCTGCGACCCAGCAGAGCTGTACGCTGGGCCCAGGGCCGGACGACTGCGGGGACAGCGACAGCGACAGGGTCAGGGACAGGGAGAGGGATGGGGGACAGGGATAAGGACAGGGACAGCGACAGACGGTCAGGGACAGGGAGAGGGACAGGGACAGGGACAGGACAGGGACAGGGACATGCGACAGGGTCAGTGGACAGGAGAGGGACAGGGATAGGGATGGGGGACAGGAACAGGGACAGGGGACAGGGAACTAAGGGGAGAGGGGACAGGGACAGGGAGAGGGGACAGGGGACAGGGACAGGACAGGGAAACGGGACAGCGATGTAGGGGACAAGGGGACAGGGATGGAGGAGCAAGGGACAGGGAACGGGGCAGCGACAGGGAGGCTAGGACAGGGGACGGGGGATGGGGACACGAGGTTAGGGACAGAGCAGGGGACAGCGGACAAAGGACGGACAGGGAACAGGGTCAGGGTCAAGGACAAGGGATAGTGACCAGGGGACCAGGGACAGGGAGAGGATCAGGGACAGCGACAGGGACGAGGGATGGGGACGGGACAAGAATAGGGACAAGGGAAGGGAAAGGGAGCGACAGGCGGACAGGGACCAGGGCAAGACTGGGGGCCCCAGAGTGCTGCACTGCTGTCACAGGGCCAGGTGACTTGTGGGGACAGGGACAGGGACAGGGGACAGGGGACAGGGACAGGGCTGGGAACACCCTCATGGTCGGCATGGCGGTCCCGGTGCCGCTCCGCACCCCACCCTGACCCTCGACGTGCCCAGGAGGATTTGATGACCGAGAGTTGAGGGGGACCGAGCGCTGAGAATCAGGGATTTCCCAAGGGAAGGAGGGGATTCCTGCTGCTGGAATGGATGGGGGAAAGACTTTCCCCGCTGGGCACTGAGGACTCAGCACCTCACACTCCCGAAAGTCTGGGACCTCCCGAAGGGGGTCTGGAGGGTCTGACAGGAGCTCCCAGGGGGTGAAGGGTCTGCCAGGACCTGTCTGAAGGGCTGAGGGTCTGCCAGGACCTGCCAGGGGCGGGATCCGGGGCGGCAGCACCCGGAGATTGGGGATAGCCTGGAATGTCTCCGCTGTCAGAGCTGATGCGAGGAGAGACCCCCGGAGGGCTGGGAAGGATCGGAGGGAGGGGCTGGGGGACCCCCAAGGCTCGGAGGGGGCGCTGGGGCTGGGGCACCCCCAGGATTCCCTGTAGGGTGGCCGAGGGGCGAGGATGAACCCAAACCCCTCTGAAATCCCGATCGGGGGTCTCGGGAGCACGTTGTGTGTCTCACATGGAAATAGAGCTGAGATCTGTAAATATGGGATGGCAACGGCGGGAATGGAATGGCGAGCGCGGGAATGGAATGGCGAGCGCGGGAGGTGAATCTGAGCCACGGGAGCTCACGGGGACAAAGGACATCCCTTCCCTCTGAGGGGACACAGGACAACGTCACCTGAGGGCGCACAGGACAGTGTCACCTCTCTGATGGACACATAAGACAGTGTCACCTCTGTGGCAGCATCAACAGGGCCATGTCACCGTCGTAGGGTCAACACGGAGAGTGTCACCTCTGAGAGGACACAAGGACAATGTCACCCCTGAGAGCACCCAGGATAATGTCATCTAAAGGCACTCAGGGCAATGTCACCTTTCTGAGAGCGCACAGGACAGTGTCACCTCTGTGACAGCACCCAGGGCAATGTCACCTTCTGGATGGTACATTCTCTAGGACAATGTCCCCTCTCTTGAGGGTCACACAAAGTATTCAGACAAATGTCACCTTGAGGGCATGCAGGACAAAGTCACCTCTACAGAGGCACCCAGGGGCAATGTCACTTCTCTTGAGTGGCAGCCATGTTAGCACAGTGCCACCCCTCTGAGGGATTCCAGAACAATGTGCACCTGATGGGTCACCCAGGGCAATGTCACCTCTTTGTAGGGCATCCAGCGACATGCATCCTGAGGGCACACAGGTGCAGTGTCATCTGTGACAGCACACAGCAGCAATGTTCACCACTCTGATAAACACCATCAGGTACCTCTGAGGTGCACCTCAGAGACAAGGTTTTTAATTTTTATTTTTTTTCATGGCCCAGGTTAGAAAATCAGACATGGAAAAATAAATCATAAAATAATAAAGAATCATAAAATCATACAACTGTAGGATGGTTTGGGTGGGAGGGACCTAAAAGCCCATCCAGTGCCAGTCCTGCCATGGGCACAGACACCTCCCACTGTCCCAGGCTGCTCCAAGCCCCAATGTCAGCCACCTGGCCTTGGGCACTGCCAGGGATCCAGGGGCAGCCACAGCTTCTCTGGGCACCCTGTGCCAGGGCCTCAGCACCCTCACAGGGAAAAATTCTGTCCCAATTTCCATCATCCATCCCTGCCTCTATCTGGGTAGGACTGTGCAACTGGGAGCCATCTCGCCACTCTGAGTGTGCGCTGATTCCCTGCGCATGCTTGTGACCGCACGTCCCCTCGTCCAGCTCTGCCTGGACGCCTGCCTTCAGAGAGCTACAATTTTTATTTCTATTTTTATTTTCACTTTGAACTGCTGTTTATTTTTAACTGCTCCACTTTGAGGGGAGCGAGCCACCAGGATAAACACGCTCGGGGAGCCTGGCAGCACTGGCGTCACAGGGAAAGCTGGGAAAGCTGAAATTCCATTTTTTCCCCTCCTTTTTCCTCCATCTGTCACAAGAGTTGCAGAGCTCTGGGTGATATTTTACCTTGTCAGCTCGGAGATGCTGAGGCAAGTCCACACACGAGCTCTGCTCCAGTCCCACAGCCCAAGGAATCTTCAAATATTCCCCAGAAATTCCAAGTTCAGTTTGCTCATTATGGGGAGGATGGTTCAATCCAACCTTTGAGTGGTTTTGTGCTGACAGAGATGCTGGTGAGAGATTTTCACTCTCCAGCAGCTCTTTCACAACGTTTAGAATTTTTATGAGTTTTTTAGAGGGAGTTTTAAAAGAAAATTAAAACTTTTTCATCTTTTAAGTGCTGAAATTTAGGCAGGCTTTTATCAGGCAGCAAATTAGAGTGTGTTGAGCCCTGCTGATGAATTATTTGGTAATAAATACAGCAAAAATACACCCTGGAAAAGAGGAGGGGAAATTATTCTCATGGTCCCTATTAGGGCCCTAATAAGATTTTACAATCCTGGTTCCTGCAAAAAAACCCCACAATAACACAAAAAGAATGATTTTCACTGAAATATTTGCTGACATTTTGGGGATCTGAAACGATACCTACCTTGGCTGAGAGGCTGAAGGTAAAAAAAAAGATATAATGGGCTGTTTCTCTGCAGAATATTGTGGTTTTGGGAGGAAGATTTCATCAGAAATCCCCAGGAGACTGGTGGGGAATAATCCAAAATCCTGCTGTCATTCTGATTTCTCAATTTTCTTAAAGTCTGTGCCATAAAATTCCAAAATATCTCTGGAAGCCGTAATTTCTGTTCAATAAGGAACAGAAGGGACCTGGTGGTGTCAGCACCCAGGAAGGTGAAGGGGGAATGGTTTTGGTTGTGTTTATGGGGCTGTGACACCAAAACACGACCTGTGGATGTCCCTTGTGCTAAAAGTAGCACAGAGTGAACAGAATCTGTGGGATGGGATGGAGGAATTGGGGATTTTTATCTGCTGGGAGTTTCTAATCCATCCCTGGGGGCAGTTCCATGGGAATGGATTTTGATCTGGGGTGTGGGATATCTGAGATGTGGGACAGGGTATTGTGGGGCTGGGCCAGGGGATTTGGGATGGAGACAGGGGAAGGATTTGGGATGGAGAACAGGGAAAGGATTTGGATGGAGAACAGGGAAAGGATTTGGGATGGAGATCACAGAAAGGATTTGGGATGGGATTAGGGGAAGGATTTGGGATGGAGATCAGGCAAAGATGTGGGATGGAGAGCAGTGAAAGGATTCAGGATGGAGAGCAGGGGAATGATTTGGGATGGGATCAAGGGGAAGGATTGGGGATGGAGATCGGGGAAAGGATTTGGGATGGGAGCAGGGAAAGAATTTGGGATGAGATCAGGAAAACGATTTGGGACTAAGAGCAGGGAAAAGGATTTGGGATGGAGAGCAGGGAATGGATTTGGGATGGGATCAGGGGAAGGATTTGGGATGGAGAGCAGGGAATGGATTTGGGATGAAGAGCAGGGAAAGGATTTGGGATGGGATCAGGAGGATTAGGGAGATCAGAAAGATTGGGATGAGCAGAAAAAGGATTTGGGATGGACAGGGAAAGGATTTGGGATGGGATTAGGGGAAGAAATTGGGATGAGATCAGGCAAAGATGTGGGATGGAGAGCAGTGAAAGGATTCAGGATGGAGAGCAGGGGAATGATTTGGGATGGGATCAAGGGGAAGGATTGGGGATGGAGATCGGGGAAAGGATTTGGGATGGGAGCAGGGAAAGAATTTGGGATGAGATCAGGAAAACGATTTGGGACTAAGAGCAGGGAAAAGGATTTGGGATGGAGAGCAGGGAATGGATTTGGGATGGGATCAGGGGAAGGATTTGGGATGGAGAGCAGGGAATGGATTTGGGATAGAGAGGGAAAGGATTGGGATGGGATCAAGGGAAGATTGGGATGGAGACGGGGAAGGATTTGGGATGGGATCAGGGGTAGGATTTAGGATGGAGATCAGGCAAAGATGTGGGATGGGAGCAGGGAAAAGGATTTGGGATGGAATCAAGGAAAGGATTTGGGATGGGATCAGGGAAAGGATTTGGGATTGAGGGGGGAAAGGATTTGGGATGGGATCAGGGGAAGATCGGATGGGATCAGGGAAAGGATTTGGGATTGAGAGTGGGGAAAGGATTTGGGATGGGAAATCAAGGGAAGGATTAGGGATGGGATCAAGGAAAGGTCCTTCCCCCAGAGGGTGCTGGCACTGCCCAGGCTCCCCAGGGAATGGTCCCGGCCCTGAGAGCTCCAGGAGCGTTTGGACAGCGCTGCCAGGGATGCTCAGGGTGGGAATGTTGGGGGGTCTGGGCAAGGCTGGGGTTGGGCTGGAGGATCTTTGTGGGTTCCATTCAAACCAGGGGATTTTGGGATTCTGTGATTCGTCCCTCCAGCACCTCCTTCCAGGGTGTTTAGGGGCCATTTCTCCATTGTGATGCCCCATGATCTCATTGGAAATCCCAAATTTATGGTGCCTCATAACCATTCCAGGGTTCCTTCAGCGTTCTGGCTTTTCAGGAGCAGGGGATGGGGTTTGGAGAGAGGAGAAGGGAAATGAACTCATCCCCTCTCTTTGTTCTCAGCTTTTTGGGGGCTCGTTTGTGGGGTGTGGGTGGGTGGGTGTGTGTGTGTGTGTGTTGTGTGTGTGTGTTGTGTGTGTGTGTGTGTTTGTGTTGTGTGTTGTGTTGTTGTTTTGTGTGTGTTTGTTGTTTGTGTTTTTTGTTTGTGGGGGAATATATATTATATTATATTATATTATATTATTATATATATGTGTGGTTGTGTGTGTGTGTGTGGTGTGGGTAAATTATATATATTGAATTTGTGAAAAAATTTGTTGTGTGTTTTTTTCTCTCTCTTTTTGGTTGTGTTTTTTTTTTTTGTTAAAACACTTGGTTAACTTTGCCCCTGCCATCCGGGCGCTTTGGCCCCTGGGCAAGCCCCCGGTCACCCCCACGCAAAAAAGGGGGAACAGGGGAAAGGCCTCTTTTTGCAAAGTTGGCCTTTCAGTGCAGAACTGCTTCAGCAATCCTTCTAATGGCCAAAGGCAGCATACAGTGGAAGCACCTTAAGAAAGTATTCCAGAGGTTTTGCTTTTGCAAACACTTAATTTGCTCATTGCTCTCCTGAAAGGGTATGGAGCTGTGGAACAAGGAAAAGGCTCTTTGCAAAAGTGTTTGTCTTGGTTTGAAAGACAGGTGTTTGCTAATGAAGGCAGGGGACCCCCCTTGGAGTGGTGGATATGACCCCCCCCCTTCCCTCTAATTATTTAGCTTTGAAAAAAAAATCACAGGTTTTCAGGCAAGAATATGGGTAAAAAGGGATACAGTTTTTACTAATATATATATATATATACAAGGTGAAACAATAACAATAACATAGCAACAACCAGCCCAGTCCCAAACCCAGTGACAGCCTTACAGAGACACAGTCTCCCCTTGGTGAAGTTACAGTTCCGTGGCAGAGACGCTGTTGGCTCCCCGGCCGGCAGGGGGGGTGCGACGATTCTCCGGAGGCTGCAGGGGACGTGGTGGCCGGTCCCGGCTGGCTCAGATTCTCCCGCGGCGCCATGATCGATACAAAATGGCAGAGGTGGATGAGAGAAAAGTTTCTCCTGCAAAACTCACAGCGGAAAATGCCAATCTCTTCTGGATAGCAAGAAACCCAGGACCTCAAAAGAGACAAGCAGGAATCCCGTGGCTGTGAGATGGGATGGAGCAGAGTTCACCCCCTGAATCTGGGATCCCCCGGCCAGGCACAGGAGAAAAAACCACGGTGCAGCAAGCAGGAACCCAATGAGTGGGGGCATTGGTCTCCGCAGAAAAGAAGGCAGGCCAGCTTTTCTCCTAGCAGCCAGAAAGCAGAAAAAAACCTCCTCTCCGCGAAGCAGAAACAAAACTGCAACCCCCCACCACACAAAAAACTCTCTCTGAGAACTTGGCCAGACCATTAGGGTGTGGCATAGGTATCATTGTCTTTGTTAATCACCCAGCAATTAAAAGTATGACCGGCAATTACATATCCGCAAACAAATGGGGAAGAAAAATTCCCAAAGAAGGGAAAAAAGGGAAAGAATTTAACCACATTATCCACCCCAAATTTTTTCTTCCCATACCATTTGATTAATACCTACATGTATGCACATATCTGTAACTACAGATATATGCATCATCCCGACTATATAACTATGTAACTATATAACTATACAACAATATAACTATATAATTATATAACTATATACATTTATACATATATACATTCAGTAGCAGCGGCATTCAACAGTGGTATATAGACATCCCAACATTACAAGGGGTTCTCACCCAAAGTCAAATTCCCCTGAGGTACACAGTGGGTTTCCCAGTTCTCCTGCATCACCCACCATGTGCAACCTGGTCCCTGAGCAAAGACAACTCCTTGGATGGGTTTGTCCTTATTCGAGGCAGAATTGATCCAAACAGTTTTTCCCAATAGTCCCCTGACACGCACCATGGGAACTTTATCCCCATCTGTGGTGTGCAAGGGCTCAGATTGGGCAGGGCTGGCTCAGTTGGTGGAGCCTCAGGTGTTAACTAACCATGTGGCCTTTGCCAAGTGCTTTTCCCAGTTTTTGAAAGTCCCCCCACCCAGTGCTTTCAAGGTGGTTTTCAAGAGTCCGTTACATCACTCTACTTTGCCAGCAGCACGTGCATAGTAAGGGATATGGTACACCCACTCAATGCCATGTTCCCTAGTCCAGGTGTTAATAAGGCTGTTCTTGAAATGAGTCCCGTTGTCAGACTCAATTCTGTCTGGGGTACCATGCCTCCAAAGGACCTGTTTTCAAGGCCCAGGATATCTAGGGCAGTGGCGTGGGCACAGGTAGGTCTCCAACCATCAGTGGTGGTTTCTACCATTGTGAGTACATAGCGCTTGCCATGACAGGTCTGGGGCAGTGTGATGTAATCAGCCTGCCAGGCTTCTCCGTACTTCTTGTCCCACCTTCCCCATACCACAGGCTTTTCACCCGTTTGGCCTCTTGGTGGCGCGCATGTCTCACAGTCAGGATAACCTGGGAGATACTGTCCATGGTTAGATCCACCCTCGGTCTCGTGCCCACTTATAGTGGCATCTCTGCCCTGGTGCCCCGAGGCATCATGGGCCCATCGGCTAGGAACAACTCACCCTTGTGTTGCCAATCCAGGTCTGTCTGGAACACCTCTATCTTTGCAGCTCAATCTACCTGCTCGTTGTTCTGGTGCTCCTCATTAGCCCGGTTCTTGGGGACATGGGCATCTAATGGCGGACTTTTACAGGTAACTTCTCCACCCAGGCTGCAATGTCCTTCCACTCTTCAGCAGCCCAGGTCGGTTTTCCCGTACGCTGCCAATTGGCCTTTTTCCACCTTTCCAGCCACCCCCACAAAGCATTGGCTACCATCCATGAATCTGTGTAAAGGTAGAGCTTTGGCCACTTTTCCATCTCAGCAATGTCCAGGGCCATCTGGATGGCTTTGAGTTCGGCAAATTGACTTGATCACCTTCTCCTCTGTGGCCTGTGCAACTGTCATGGGGCTCCATAGGCTGCTTTACTTTCGGTTATCGACAATGACAGGAGTTGTCAGTGAAAAGAGCGTAGTGTTTTTTCATCTGCAGTTGATGTACAGTGACTTCCTCAGCACGTGTACTTGTTTCTTGCTCCTCTTCATCAGTGAGT